>JAOTNS010003624.1:0-200000 GCA_028476615.1 Culter alburnus
ATTATGGTGGCATTAGTGGAATTGCATTGTCTTGTTCAAATCATACTTATCTGACCGTTATCAGTTGTAGTAGTAAACCAGAGAGGTATATCGATCACAAGTTCAATATGAGTACCGCAAGGCTCATTACTAGGACCGTTGCTTTTCACTCTGTACATGCTACCCTTGGGAGATATTAGGAAGCATGGCATTTCACTGTTACGCTGATATACTCAGCTCTATTTCTTCGCGCCCTGACAAAACTTACCAATTCACAAAATTAACAGAATGTATAGCTGATATAAAAAATTGGATGACCCAGTAATTTCCTACAACTAAATTCAGAAAAAACAGAGATTCTAATTTTTGGACCAAAAACTTCTTCACGTAATAACCTAGAATACTGTCTAACATTGATGGCTGCCTGTTAAGTCTTCGTCGTCAGCTAGGAACCTGGGTGTGCTCTTTGATACCAATCTTTCATTGAAGGCCATGTTACTAGCATCTGTAAAACCGCATTCTTCCATCTTAAAAATATATCTAAACTACGACATGATCGATGGGGAGCCGAACAACTTTCATGCTCTAAGTTGTACGCCAGCTCAACAGGAAGTCGACTATTATGGGTTTGCTGAAAAATGCATGCTCTGGAATTTGATATAATCCTCCAAGATGATTATTCTGATCACCATGCTCTCAATGAAGAATGCAGAACAGTTAGTTCATGCGTTCATGACCTCAAGGCTAGATAACTGTAACGCTCTACTGGGTGGTTGTTCTGCTCGCCTGATAAACAAACTACAGCTCGTACAAAATGCAGCAGCTAGAGTTCTTACTAGAACTAGAAGTATGACCATTGTCACGATTCCTGTCAGTTCCTGGACTTCAATTCCCATAATCCTCCCTGCCAGTCACATGCACACATTCCACACCAATCATCAATTGCCACATACAGCTGAATCACATATCTGGACTATTTAAGACTCACTCACACACCACCTCATTGTGAAGTCTTGTTTAACCCGTGTTGCAATTCTGAGCATTATTATCCTGTCTGCCTGTCTGTTACCGTTCCTGCCTGTAACCCTTTATCGACCCGTTGCTGCCTGCCTTTGACCCTTGCCTGGTATTCTGTTATGTGAGTGATATCTGCCTGTCCTGATCTACTGCCTGTATCCTGACCACGATTCTGCCTGTCCCATGCTGTTCCTGTTTTGTTCCTGTTTGACCCTGCCTGTACGACCACGCTCACTTTAATAAAGCTTTGCAAATGGATCCCTGCCTGAGTCCCGCTTCGTTACAACCATATTAAGATTAGCCCAGTTCTGTCAACACTGCATTGGCTTCCTGTTAACATCGTATAGATTTTAAAATCTTGCTACTTACCTATAAAGCACTAAATGGTTTAAGCTCCCCAGTACCTGAGCGAGCTCTTAATGCATTATAGTCCTTCACATCTATTGCGATCTCAGAATTCAGGCCAGCTGATAATACCTAAATATCAAATCAACTGCAGGCAGTAGAGATCCTTTTCCTATTTGGCACCTAAACTCTGGACAATCTTCCTAGCATTGTTCGGGAAGCAGACACACTCTGTCAGTTTAAATCTAGACTAAAACCACATCTCTTTAACCTGGCATACACATAACACATTATCAATTTATATTTTCAAATCTGTTAAAGGATTATTAGGCTGCATAAATTAGGTCAGCCGGAACCAGGAACACTTCCTATAACACCAGATGTACTCGTTACATCAGAAGAAGAATGGCATCTACGCCACTATTAGTCTTTCTGTTTATCTGTTCTTATTTCTGTTCTATGAGGTTTACCGTAGTCAACCGGATCCGGGCCGTATCCTGGTGAGGCCGAGGACCAGCGCCTTGACAGAGCTAGTGGTTCTAGCTGGTCTGTCAGATGATTTTAGTTTCAAAACCTCTCTAAAAAAGCATGATTGAGCCTTCTCTGTGGTTGGTTCTAGTCTATGGAATAACTTACCAATTCCAGTTAGAACTGCTTCCTGTTTACCAAGTTTGAAGTATTTGCTTAATATTTGCTTATAAAAACAAAGACAATATTTTGTTTTATGCATGTTTATGACAACTGTCATTAAGTGTCGTTCGCTCACTTATGTCATTTTTAATGCAAAGATGACATTGTTTGAGATGTCTGAGTTATGACAACTTGACATGAACCAATACATCATAACCTGTCAGTGTCTTTGTCATGACAACTTGACATTACCAAGATATCACAACCTGTCATAAATGTGACATAACAGATTAATTATCAAACTTAAGAAACTACTTAGCTTTATGGGTTAACATTACATTACATTATTTTGGTAACACTTCAGTATACACTGCGTTCCAAATTATTATGCAAGAGACAAATCAGTAAGATTTCAGTACAATAAACATTCAGATTTTAGTTTTTCTAAGAAAATGTTTGTTCGTTTATTTATCCAGTCTTTCTTTCTTTCTTTTCTTTCTTTCTTTATTTTATTTCAAACAACAGCCATAAAAAATAAAATAAAATTAAAATATAAAATACAACAATTGTGTTACCACATAAAAAAGAAACAATATCTACGAATAATCATCAATTCATTACATGTGTCTGAAAAGGAGTGGGATGAAGCAAAAGCTTATTATTTACCCACCCCTTATACAAGCATTCCAAATTCCATTATATATTAAATATTTTTTATATTATATTATATCTTCATAACACAATAACACAATAACAAATAAACCTTTTTTTTAAACTCAAACCAAAATTTTCATTTAGATTACCTTTTATTCCAAACCATCCATCACCCTTAAATCTTAACAATCAATCTTTAAGTCCACCCTCACATTCACTCTTGTTCATCCTCATATCCTTTTAGTAACTCGTTTTTATACAACTTTTTAAACTGTTTAAAGTTTGTACAATATTTGAACACCTGCTCCAAATTATTCCACAACCTCACCCCACATATAGTGATGCACATACTTTTTAGAGTTGTTTTTATTTTAAGCTTTTTAAAGTTTAATTCATCTCTCAAATTATACCCACCCTGCCTCTCCATAAACATTTTTTGTAAATTTTCCGGAAGTAAATTATTTCTTGCTTTAAACATGACTTGTGCCGTCTTAAATTTAACCAGATCAATAAACTTTAGTGTATCTGATTTCAAGAACAGTGAATTTGTGTGTTCAAGATATCCCACGTTATTTATGATTCTGATTGCTCTCTTTTGTAATGTGCATAACGACTGTAGGTTGGTTTTGTAGGTATTTCCCCAAATTTCCACACAATAACTTAAATATGGCACTATGAGTGTATTATACAGATATACAATGAATTATTATCTAGAATATATCTTGCTTTATTTAATATTGCTATAGTCTTTACCAGTTTTGCTTCAATATGTTTTATATGTGGTTTCCAGCTGATTTTGTGGTCTAAAATAACACCAAGAAATTTATTTTCACAGACTCTTTCTATACTGATATTATCAATTTTCAATTCTACTTCAGGTTGAGTATACTTTCCAAATAACATAATCTTTGTTTTAGCTATATTTAATGATAATTTATTTACATCAAACCACCGTTTTAATTTAATAATTTCTTTTGCTATCGCCTCCAAAGTCTGCTTTAAATTGTCCCCAGAACAGAAAATATTTGTATCATCAGCAAATAAAATAAATTTTTATATATTTGATACTCTACAAATATCATTAATGTACATTATGAAAAGTTTTGGACCTAGGACCGATCCCAGTGGTACTCCACAAGTTATATCCATACATATAGATTTTTGATCACCAATTTCCACAAATTGTTGCCTGCTTTTCAAATAGCTACTTACCCAGTTCAGTCCAACTCCTCTGATTCCATACCTCTCCAATTTCTGTAATAAAATGTCATGATTTATGGTATCAAAGGCTTTCTTTAGATCTATAAATATTCCTAACACATATTTTTTAGTATCTATACAATTTGTAATTTCCTCAATTAATTCCATTAAAGCGAAAGATGTTGATCTGTTTGTTCGGAATCCATATTGACTCTCCACTAGCAGTTTGTGTGTTTCAATAAAATCATCAAACCTTTCTATAAACAGTTTTTCTAGGATTTTGGAGAACTGGGGCAGTATAGAAACAGGCCTATAATTTGTGAATAGGTGCTTATCCCCTGTTTTATATAATGGTATTACTTTTGCGACTTTCATTTTTTCTGGAAATTTACCGAATTGAAAAGACAAGTTAGCGATATGAGTTAATGGTTCTGAAATTTCTTCAATTACTTTTTTTACTATAATCATATCAACATTATTCCAGTCCGCAGAAGATTTGTTTTTAGACTTTCTTACAATATCAATTATCTCATTCCTTTCCACTGCTCTAAGAAAAATAGAGCTGGGATTTCTATCCCAAAGATCCACATCCACCCCTTCTGTAGTTTCTGAATCATTTATTATTTTTTGCCAAATTTGGTCCCACATTTACAAAAAAATTATTGAAACCATTAACCACATCTTCTTTGTTTTTTATTATCTTATTTTTATCAATAAAGTATTCTGGATAACTTTTATTTTTATTTTTTGTTTCATTTCTAATTATACTATTTAGAATGTTCCATAAACCTTTCATATTATTTTTATTAATCTCTAATATTTTATTATAGTATTCTTTCTTACACCTCCTCATAATACTAATTAATTTATTCTTATACTTTTTATATTTATTTTCTGCTTCTGGGGTACGATATTTAATAATTGTCTATACAGTGTGTTTTTCTTCTTACAGGCATTTAATAAACCTTTTGTAATCCAAGGACTATTTGTTTGGTTATGTTTGTTTCTATATTGTTTTACAGGACAGTTTTTATAATACAATGATGTAAAAATATTTAGAAATTTATTATATGCTTTATCAACATCATCCTCTTTATATACTACATTCCAATTTAGTTTCAGTAATTCATTCTTGAAAACCTTTATGTTTTCTGCCATTCTTACTGTTTTGTATGATGTGATATAACTAATTTCATTAGATTTCTTATACTTACAGTGATAAACAATAAAAACAGGTAAATGATCACTAATGTCGTTATATAATAGTCCACTCTCTATATTGTTATCCATAATATTTGTGAATATATTGTCAATTAATGTGGCACTATGAGATGTGATTCTACTGGGTCTACTGATTGTTGGATACAAACCCATGCTGTACATTATATTAACAAAATCTTCTGTCACTTTATGCTTTTTTGGATTTAATAAATCTATATTTAAGTCTCCACATATAAACATAGTCTTTTGAGATGTTTTTGTGAATATTTTTTCCATCCAATCATTAAATATTTCAATATTTGATCCAGGAGTTCTGTATACACAACTCACAACAATATTTTTTGACTTTTCCATACATATTTCTATTGTAATACATTCCAACAAATCATCAACAGTTACTGTCATACCCTCCACCACCTTATACTTCAGACTGTTATGCCATATATTGCCACACCTCCTCCACTCCTATTCACTCTATTTTTATAATTTAATTCATAGCCATCAATCTCAAAGTCCATACCTTTTTCGTCATTAAGCCAAGTCTCTGATATTGCTATGATATTGAATAAATTCTTTAATTGTCTTAAATAATCTTTAATGCTTTGGAAATTGGCATATAGACTTCTGCTGTTAAAGTGGATCATTGAATGTCGTGCACTTGTTGGAAGGTTATTGAATTGTATCTGTATAATAGCTACAACTGTTATTAATATTAATAAGTAAGTTATTTTCTGGATCAATATTATTTTCTATATCCTGCATTTTATACTCAGTATATACAAAATTATCTAATTCCGATGTACATAACTTTTTATTTTCAACAAATGACATAGTTGTCATTTATGTTCTTTATATTCTTTCTTTACTACTGGGTTTATTACATTACCTTATCTCATTTTCCTTATTGATATTTCTCCAGATCCTCCAGATCCTTAATAACTTGCACTTTAGCTTGTTCTGGTGTTCCATTCGTCTTGATGAATATTTTACAATTAGCTGTCCATGTGGATTGTATTTTTTCTGTCTTCTAAGGAGTCGGGCCTTTCTGGCAATGTCAGCATTTTTCTTAGTCAAGTGTTTGTTCAGATACACATCCGTGCCCTTCAGCCGTCTTCCTTGTTTCAATAATTCCATCTTATGTTTTCTGTTAGTGAAACGAATTATTATGGCTGGCTTATCCATCTTGTTTCTCCGTGGGAGAGTATGACAAGCTTCAATAATGTCCCTGTCCAACTCAATCCCCGTTGAGTGGAGGAACGCCGTCACCTGTTGCTCCACCGATGTAACGTCTTGCTCGTTCGTCTCTCCTTCATTCAGTGTCGCCACCGCCCGGGCATAAGAGCGTGGTTTGATCTCCATACCGGTGAGTATGATGTCATTCATTCTGGTATATTATTCCAGATCGGCCACCCGATTTTCCAGCGACATAATCCGCTTGTCTTTCTCAATGTTTTGAAGCCTCAGAGCTTTAACTTCCTCCACCAAGCTCATGATGGTTTTCTGCTGTTGTCTTACAACAGAAACTTCTTCCGTCAACATGTCGAGTGATCGCTTTATATCGTCAACCTCCTCGGCCTGTGCTGGATACTTTTTTGGCGGCATGGCATCTTTTTCTCAACAACAAACTTCAACAATTCTCCGAGTGATTAGAGCACACACTCAGCACGCAGTCTCAACCGGAACAACCATCTTGAGTGATTCTCATTTTGAGAATCACTCAATATTTCTAGATAACTGGTATCAATCTCAGGCAAAATAATTTGCCAGATCTATGGAAACCCTACTTAGAGGTTGTTCCACATTATTAAGCAAGTCACAGTTCTCATGAAATATGGGGAAGAAGAAAGATCTTTCTGAAGATGAAAAGCATGAAATGGTGCAATGTTGTGCAAAAGGCATGAAAACAACTATATTGTGTGAAACTGAATGGAGATTATCAAATTATCATAAGATTTGTGAGTGATTAGAGCACAGCAGAACTCGGTCAGATAAAGGCTTATTGGGGAAGTTCCTGTCAAAAAAATGTATTGTATTAAAGGGCAGCTATAAAAAAGCCAGTATTGAGCAGCAAACAGGTATTGAAGCTGCTGGTCTCTGGAGTCTCAAGAAGCTCTCCATGCAGGCTGGCAGTCGTGCTTAAGATGCATTTCAGCCACTCCAAACCAAACCTCACAAAGAGAAACATCTACAGTGGGTGTAGAAATACATGAAGACTCATTTTAAAATAGTTTTATTCACTGACTAATGCCGTACTACAATGGATGGTGTAAATGGATGGATTTCTGGATGGTTGGTGAATGGCCACCATGTTCCAACAAGACTGCGACGTCAGCAAGGAGCTGGTGGGTGATGATTTGGGCTGGAATACTGGGAAGTGAGATGGAGGGTATTAAAATGACTTTTGCAAGATATGTGGAGTTCATAACTGGCCATTTTCAGCTATGGTATAAAAAGGAGGAGGATAATGCACTATTGTACAATGCACTATGCACTATCCCATGCTGCAAAAAAACACCACAGCAATAAAACTGTTTGAAAATGTATTTCTAAACCCACTGTAAATGTTTCTCTTTGTTAGGTTTGGTTAGTGGTGTCTAAAATGCATCTTTACGCACAACTGCCAGCCTGCATGGAGAGCTTCTCAAGACTCCAGAGACACCAGGAGCTTCAAATACCTGTTTGCTGCTCAACACTGGCTTTTTTTATAGCTGCCCTTTTAATACAATACATTTTTTTGATAGGAACTTTCATTAATAAGCCTCTATCTGACCGAGTTCTGCTGTGCTCTAAATCACTCACAAATCTTATGATAATTCGATAATCTCCATTCAGTTTCACACAATATTAGTTGTTTTCATGCCTTTTGCACAACATTGCACCATTTCATGCTTTTCATCTTCAGAAGGATCTTTCTTCCTCATAATAATACTACTAAATAGTCAATATTCTAGTAATATGCATGCTAATAGTAATAAGCAACTAGTTAAAAGACCCTAAAATAAAGTGTTACCATTATTTTATAACAGTGTCATCTTTTTTAAGAAATTTGAAATTGTCTATTATCTGACCTTCTGTTGAAGGAAACTTAAAAAAAAAAAAAAAAAAGCGTGAAATGAAAAATATTCATGACGCTGTTATAAAATTATTTGTCAGAGTATTGTCACTTAATGACATTTTAATGACAAGTTCAATTTGTACCACTGTAGTTGAGGTCAAGATACATATTCATGACACTGTTATAATGGCCTCATGACAGCCAATGTCAAAACCAACCACATGACAGTTTAATGAAATGTTAACCCATAAAGCTAAATAATGTCAAGTTTTCATGACAAAGACACTGACAGGTTATGATGTATTGGTTCATGTCAAGTTGTCATAACTCAGACATCTCAAACAATGTCATCTTTGCATTAAAAATGACATAATTGAGCGAATGACATTTAATGACAGTTGTCATAAACATGCATAAAACCACCTTCATATTTATGATTATGAAGGTGTCATGTCAGTCCTATGCACACCCCTTCAAGTAAAGTGTTACCCAATATTCTTACACTGGTTTTACTCACCTCCTCACTGTGTTCCTCCTCACTTCACTTTCTGCCTCCTCGACTTGCAGTCAGATGATACAACTGTAGCTGACAAGAGGTAACTACCAGCTTATTATTGCTGTTAATAAATTGAATACTATGTGAATTTGTAGTTGAATGAGGGCATCCATTTTCCAGATCCAATTACTTGGCAGATTTGATCAATAATGTTAGCTTGTTAACTGCGAAAGAATGCTTGCTGATCTCTTCTAATTTGACCAGGGGTGCAGGAGCTATCTTCACAGGTTTATAAACAATGCAATTTTTATAAATTCAGTAATATTTAAATCAGTGTTAATTGTAATGTGCTACTAACATTTGTTCTTATAAAAATGTTTTAATTTTTTAGTTTTCATTTTTTTTAAATTATGGTCTATTATTTAATTTCTCTTGGATCTTGACTGGCACACATCAGAGTCTGAAATTAGCTTGTGGCAAAAATGCCATCAAATCAGTTCCTGATTCCAGTTACTGATTAGTTTGATACTTATTGACTCCCCTTTAAATGATGCAACGCTTCCTTAAAGGATTAGTTCAGAATTAAAATTTCCTGATAATTTATATCATATTTATATCATATATATGTTATATGTATATAATTTATGTCTTTCTTTCTTCAGTTGACTTCACTGGGTTTCAACAGTTTGAAGGTCCAAATGTCAGTTTCAGTGCAGCTTCAAAGAGCTCTACATGATCCCAGACGAGGAATACGTGTCTTATCTAGAGAAACGATTGGTCATTTTCTGAATAAAAAAATAAAATTTATATACTTTTTAACCACAAATGCTCATCTTGCACTGCTCTGCGATGCGCCACGCATTACGTAATCATGTTGGGAAGGTCACGTGACAGGTGAAAGTACACATCAAGTGTTCACAAAGCAAACATGCAAAGACTAAGTCTTACAAAAAGAAAAGAAAAGATAAAACAACGATGATTTGATGATTTGAAGCTGGAGGAGAAAATGAGTTGGAGTTCTTTACCCTACTGGGGTAGGCTACTTTCGGCTACGTCGCACGTGACCTTTCCAATGTGATTACATAATGCATGGCTCATCACAGAGCTATTCCAAGACGAGCATTTGTGGTTAAAAAGTATATAATTTATTTATTTATTTTTTATTTTTTTCAAAAATAAACCATTGTTTCACTACCCTTATTCCTCGTCTGGGATCATGTAGAGCTCTTTGAAGCTGCATTGAAACTGACGTTTGGACCTTCAACCTGTTAAACCCCAGTGAAGTCCACTATATGGAGAAAAATCCTGGAAAAATCCTTTTCACCTGAAGAAAGAAAGAAAACCATAAACATATTGGATAACATGGGGTGAGTAAATTATAAATGAACCAGCTCAAACCAGCTCATGCTTCAAAACATCCTATCCAGCATATGCTGTTTTTTTTCAAAAGGATGGATATGTGTAAATCCATGTTAAGGATGCGTTCCTGTCACATATCACACATGTGCACTTCAATAAGCCGACAGAAAGCATGTTAATGTTTACATGCTGGACGAAATCGGTGTAAGGGGCAAAATTCTAGCTATGACGATCAGCTTAAGCCTTTGACCTGGTCCTTAGGGTACTGGGTACAGTTGGTACACTTTTTGCTTTTCCGTGACCACACCAAAACTAGGGACTGAAAAGAAGTGATTTTTCATATGACATTTCCTTTACTTGTCTACTAAAATATTAATAATTATTAACATCCATATGTAGGTCATATTTGCCAAAATTAGCTCATAAACACAAGAAGCGGGTACAGTTGAGACACCCATCCGGAATGCTGTAAAGCTGCCTAACCAATTCACATGCAATGTAAAATACCTTTAAAAATGAGGATTCAACAGTTTTTATTTTCATTCAGCATTTTATCTGATTATTTGTTTAGTTAAAAGTAGTTCATTTGAAAAACATTATACAGTAATGGCAAACAGCGATACAATATTTAATTTCAGTCAATCATTTTAATATTAACAGTTGAAAGTTGAGTAAAAGTAAAAAACATTGAACAACTGCAAACAGCAATAATAAAACAGATGAACACAAAGTCATGCAGTATGTCAGTGTTTAGAGCACAGATTAAGGTTTACGAAAATGTAAGTTAACTTTAACCGTCATGTAAGGATGAGAAGCTATTCAATGTGAAAGCGACGTGGTGAAGTGAAAAACTTGCCTTTGGCCGATGTCTTCGGACTGGAGAATCGCATGTACTTCAAATTTAACATGATCGAAGAGGGCGCAAATATCACAGATCAGACTTGTTGCGTACGCAAGTTATTTAAGGTGTTTCAACTGTACCTGGTCTACTCTGATAAAGGAAAACAAGTTAACGTGTTTACATGAACATGACCCACCCCCTCCCCAGACCCCCTGCAAATTTATACATAGACTTCTGTCAGTCAAAAACACATTTCTGGGTCCATTTGGTGAAATGTGTTTTTTTATGTTTTTTTTTATACAGATTGCTGACTAGTAAAGGACCTGAGTGAGACCACAATGATTCCTATTTTGAAGCTCGTGCTGGCTTTGGCCACAGTTTTGGGGGTTGTAGTCAGAGGTGGGTAGTAACGAACTACATTTACTTTGTTACATTTACTTGAGTAGTTTTTTGGAAAATTTGTGCTTTTTAGAGTAGATTTAAATGTGGGTACTTTTACTTTAACTTGAGTACATTTATAATGAAAAATATGTACTTTAATATAGCTGATAAACAGATTCTTATAACCCAATTAGCTGACGATACTACACTCTTATTAACAAATTACTTACAGATCCCTATCGCTCTTGATCTTATTAAAGTATTCTCTAAAGCTTTGATTTATTTTTGAATTTAGATAAATGTGAAACTTTGATACAGTAATTACTAAAGTTAAGAAAAAAAAATTAACTCCTGGCTCCAAAGGGTCTTTATGAGGAAGGGCTCTCCTCACTAAAGCTGAAGGTGTTTCTCGATTGACCTGCCCTGCTCTTTCCTTGTATGTAGACAAGTCCATTTGTGTGAAGGTTGATAGAATGCTCTTTGACTTTTTGTGGAAACACAAGAGACATTACTTAACTTTGATCAGGGAGGTCTTAACTTTCTTGACTTTGCTTCTTTAAACAATATGTTTAAGATCAATTGGTTGAGGCAATTTTGACTGATTCTGAATCCATATGAACACTATTCCTAACTATATTTTTTCTAAAGTTGGTGGTCTCCCCTTTCTCTTAGTATGTAACTACAATATTTCTAAATTGCCCATCAAATTATCAAATTTCCATAAGCAGATGCTTCTAGCTTGGCATTTAATTTACAAACATAATTTTAGTCCCCACAGGTACAGTATTTGGAAAAACCATGATATCTGATATAAAAATAAAACTCTTTTTTTCCCAGGTTGGTTTACTAATAATATTCTTTTGGTTTCTCAACTTGTAAATTCAAATGGTCTTTTGTTTTCTATTCTGAATTTTTAACTAAATATTCTATTCCTGTAACACCCACGAGACTTTGCCATAGTGATGGATGCCATCCCCAGTGGAGCTATTGCTCTTTTAAAAAACTCGCGCGTGGATTTCCTTTGCTCTCGCGCAAAACCGGACGCGCGCTCTCAAATATACAGTGCTCTCTTATGAACTGCCTCTCCTCTCGCTCAGATATTACGCGTGCGCGCTCAAACGGTGTCCTGCGCGCTCGTGAATCTTTCCGTGCTCTTGCAGAAATTAATTAGCTTCTGGATTAAACACTGGCTGATGCGCAATATCTGAGCGAGAGGAGAGGCAGTTCATAAGAGAGCACTGTATATTTGAGAGCGCGCGTCCAGTTTTGCGCGAGAGCAAAGGAAATCCGCGCGCGAGTAGACAGATTTGCGCTCGCGCATTGATGTGCTCTCGCGTCACAATAATGTGCTCTTGACATTAGACAGTAAAATACGTCACACCCCCCATTTATGCCTTTTTATGATGTACAAGGAAGAAAAAAAGGACCTTTCTCCTCTTTTTTTTCAATATTAATTTACGTTAAATTACCTCTGGCTCATAGTTTTTTTTTTCTTTTTTTGTGTTTGTTTATAATTCTATTATTGTTGTTAATTCTTTGAATTGTAACTTTTGCCTTTGTCAATAAAAAAAGTTCGATTTTACCCATAAATGTATGTATAGTATTTTTCTATACTACTGTAACATTTATACGACTTAGATTTGACACATTATTATGGTCAAAACTACATTGTACTTCAACAAAAATACTTTATAGCTCCCTTTATCAGTCCATTCAAATGTTTAAAGGTGCCATAGAATGAAAAATTGAATTTATCTTGGCATAGTCGAATAACAAGAGTTCAGTACATGGAAAGACATGACAAACTCCATTGTTGTTCCTCCTTCTTATATATCTTATATATCTCATTTGTTTAAAAAGACTTCTGAAGACAGGCGAATCTCAACATAACACAGACTGTTACGTAACAGTCGGGATCATTAATATGTACGCCCCCAATTTTCATATGCCAGCCCATGTTCAAGGCATTACACAAGGGCAAAACGTCTGGATCTGTGCACAGCTGAATCATCAGACTAGGTAAGCAAGCAAGGAAAATAGCGGGAAAAAAAATCAGATGGAGCAATAATAACTGACATGATCCATGATATCATGATATTTTTAGTGATATTTGTAAATTGTCTTTCTAAATGTTTCATTAGCATGTTGCTAATGTACTGTTAAATGTGGTTAAAGTTACCATCATTTCTTACTGTATTCACGGAGACAAGACTGTCATTATTTTCATTTTTAAACACTTGCAGTCTGTATAATGCATAAACACAACTTCATTCTTTATAAATCTCTCCAACAGTGTGTAATGTTAGCTTTAGCCACGGAGCACCATCAAACTCATTCAGAATCAAATGTAAACATCCAAATAAATACTATACTCACATGATCCGATGTATGCATGCAGCATGCATGACGAACATCTTGTAAAGATCCATTTTGAGGGTTATATTAGCTGTGTGAACTTTGTTTATGCAATGTATTATAGAGTCGAGAGCTCGGGGATGGGGAGCATGAGATTTAAAGGGGCCGCAGCCTGAATCGGCGCATTTTATAATAATGCCCCAAAATAGGTAGTTAAAAAAATGTATTAAAAAAAAATCTATGGGGTATTTTGAGCTGAAACTTCACAGACACATTCAAGGGACACCTTAGACTTAAATTACATCTTGTGAAAACGTGTTCTATGGCACCTTTAAAATACAGAGACACAATATACATATGGTATATATATATATACCATATATATATGATATATATATGGTGCGATAAACCTAAAATAAACCCTTTGAAGAGATTAGTGCATGAGCCCTTCCGAATGGAACGCAGGGTAAATTGGTTCGCGAATCAGTTTGAATGAATTGTTCAGTTCCTGCACGCACTGAATCGTCTGAAGTGGGTTCTCACTCGAAGCGTTGGATGAAGTGGCAGTGGACCTACCCAGACAGCAACATAATGCGGCCCAGATTCGGCCCACATCCGGTACATGTGGATTACATGCGGACTGGATATGGGCTGGATCTGGGCCGACACTATGTTGCTGTCTGGGTACAGTCAATTAAAAGCAAACCTGTAAGTGCTTCCTATTGCTTGCCAGCAATGAAGATCTTTATTAGTTGAACTGCGCATGCTGTCTGTGAACAATTCCACACAGGTATTGATTTCATTTGATTTCAATTCATACAGACAATAGCATTTTACGACCAAACAGATTATTATGCCACGATAACAAAGTAGCTTTTCTGTACCGTTTTTAAGGACATATATCTTAATTTATACATTAAAATAAGCTACCATTGTTCAGAGATTATGAAATGAACACCCGCGGTTCGACTTGAAAATGAACGCCTTTGCGTTGACACAGTTAACCAGCGCCTGCAGAAATATACATTTGATTACATTTTGGAGAACAGACGGAAGAAGATCCGTCAATGTGCATTTGATCATTGTTTGTGTTCAGATGTTCAGCGGTTATGAGCGCGAGCACATGTAAAGAGTTTTCTCTCTTTCTTCTTTCAAATGTAGCTAAGTTACTTTGAGTAAATATTTCTCTAAGTACTTGTACTTTTACTTGAGTACAGTTTTTGGATACTCTACCCAACCTCTGTGTGTGTGTGTGTGTGTGTGTGTGCTCTAAAGGTATTACCTACCTATTCTCCTAAATCACAATCTACATAGTATGTTTATCCATCCATGAAATAGCATATACAGTTTTGTTCTATGCACACATGAACTAAAGGATCAGTACCTGATAATTACTGTGTGAATGTTTGCATGTCACCACTGTGTTTCCTGACAGGTCAGAATCTGATATGTGATGGCAATTTTGAAAAGGATCAGCTCCAAAACGCCGCCCAGCAAGCACTAGATGCCATTGGTTCTACTCGCAGGGCGACTGCTTCTAATAAGCTAGCAGACCGGGGCCAGCATGTCTTCAACAACAACCTCCTTAAGTTCCACCGCAGTGTTCTGGAGGACCTGCTGAAAGATGTGGGGGGCTATGAGCAGCTGAATAACCTGATAGAGGACCTGAAGCCCCTCAGCCAAACTCAACAAGATGCAATTAGCAAAAAAATGGTGGTCCACTTCAGGTCAGTGTGTGTGTGCTCAGGTGAGATGAGTGCTATAGTGTGTAGAAACTTTAGAGTGTAAGTGTATTAGGTCTGGACGATAAAGCGATATAAATAATTATCATGATAAAAAATTAAGGTTTAATGTCACAGCTCTCACACTCATGCAGACCACATCTGCACACAATCCATATTGTGAACACACTGTTATGTGTGTGGTGTAGTACAATTCAAATGTCACGAAAGACCATATCTTGTGCTGTTCTGTATCATATACGGTCTGGAGTAAGCATGTTTCAGTTTTTATGGACATATTGAAAAAAGCGTTGACTGCATCTAGTTTTCTGAATTGTAACCACACTTCAGAATGTTTATAGCCCTGTGTGATGTGTCTGAAGGTGCAGGGTTGTTAGAAATGTCTTCTTTGGTGTTATACTTTCCATAGAAAAATTAGGATTTATAGTGGAAACAGACCTGATCCAAATGGATCAGGTGACTGATTGGCTCGTTCTGTCATGTGTCAGGGACATAAGTGGTTTCTCAGTTTTGCTCATTTCCATAGGAACTTTAGTTCTGTGGACGCTCTGCTTTCTGCACTCGCCAAGGGAGGAAGAGTAAAGTTCTTCTGGACCCATGAAGCTGAAGCTGCCTTTTCTGAGCTCAAGTGATGATTCATATCTGTCCCTATCCTAACTTTCCCAGAACCTGACAAACCATTGTTGGTGTGGAGTTTCATAAGAATCTGGAATACATCCAACAAGCCAAATGCTTTTAAAGTCCACCGCATCTGTGCTGAATCTCGCCGCATGATGCAATGCTACAAAACTTAGACTCGTGATTAGAATCTAAAATCTGTCTTCATAATGCTGTATGTACACCATCATGTGCTCATTTAATAAATCAAGTTTGACAAGACAGACAGTACAACATCTAATACTATGAGAGGGCGAAACAGCCTGTATCATATCTCACCTGTTACATTACCATTAACATTACGCAGCATTTGTGATTAAACCGTGATACTTCACTGCCACAGCAGTAATTTCTCCCTCCGCTCATCATGGCTGATACCCTGTGGGGGAAAGAATGGGCCTCCAAAAGCTTTTCTTCCATTGAAACAACTCGCAGATTAAACTAATGCCATTCCTCAGACGGCTAATCTGGTCTTCCGCTTGCAATTAGTTTATAAATAAAGCAGAACGTATAGCTGAATTTAAAATTCAAATCTCTCTCAAATTCTGCTTTCAGAAATGTAGAGCATTGGCTCCATATGTACCCCAGTGCCTCTCTACATGATGTTCCAGTAAATCTTCCTCTCATTTTCTGCAAACCAATTTTTGGTCACAGTGCCTTGCTATTAATAGCCCACAAATCTCGTTCTTGTTACCACTTACCCGTGAAGTAGCAAATGCTTATTCCTCCTTTGTTCAGGAAAATCACTACCAACAAATCACTCGACACTCTATTCATCCTCACTTTCTTCAGATTTCTCAGATGCTCCAAATCTACTTGCAATTCTAAATTTGATCCATTTGTCTTTCTCCAATCTCCAAGTACTATACAGTAGGCTACTATACTGTATTGTATATATTATAAACAGATCCGTTAATGAGCAGCCATTCAATATTCATTGCTAGTTTACCACACCCCTCCATCCTAATCAGTCAGTTTTTCTTATTTTTATCCCACAGAAGTTCCCAAATTTAATCTCCAGCCGATCCCCTCTTCATCAACAATAATAATTTCATAATACAATAAAACATTGGTTCTAAATTGCTTTCCAAACAACCTGTCTCACACAGACAAGCTTATCAATTACCCATGCAACCATCTAGCCACAGCAGTGATTTCTTTATTTATTTATATTTAAATATTTATCACTTCACTGCTGCAGTGATTGCAGTGCTTTCTCCCCTTGTCAAAAATAATCTTTAGGTGTGTTTTTTTTTTTTTTTTTTTTTTTGGTGTTTGTCTCTGTAGCCCGAAGGACGTTATGTGGATTATATGCAGCTGTGTATGGAGCGTACGTGGAGGAGCTCCGAAAGGCACTTGTGGCATACCTCAAGGATTGTACATCTAACAACCAAGGTGACAAATACAAACTCCATGAAAAGCGTTCGCGGGTGCAGTTCATCGCCGATGAGATGGTGAACCGTAATGTGTTTGTGGACCCAATGGCCTGCGATCACTGGCTGAAGAAGGACCAAAACAAACATGCAAAACAGTTCTATGAGATCAGAGCTGCATTGAAGAAAATGATCCAGAACATCCTGAAGGACTTCAAAGAAGTGTCTAAAAAGATCAAAGGCTTTCGTGAGAGAAACAGCTGTAACAGGTTAGACAGCTGACTCCTGGATTATTTCATGTACAAACAATAATAACTGTTAATGCACAAAAATCAATCAATAAATAAGCATAAAAGTGAATAATTGACAGACCAAAAGACCTTCTGATGAGTTCATAGAGCTCCTCTTAGTCCATTAAATCATGTAGTGTGTAACGACTGGAGACTCAGGCAGGGATCCATATGCAGCATTTTATTAGAGTAGAGAGTGGTCGTACAGGCAGGGTCAAACAGGAGCAAACAGGAACAGCAAGGGACAGGCAGAATCGTAGTCAGGAACAAGCAGAGGGTCAGGGCTGGCAGATGTCAATCACAGAACAGTATACAAAGCAATGGTCAGGACAGGCGGCACAGGATCATAAACGAAAGACAAGAGGTACGGTGACAGACAATCAGACAGGGTATAATCGCTCGGAATTGCATCACAGGGAAAACAATACTTCGCGGTGAGGTGGTGTGAGTGGAAGTCCTTTATAGTCCAGGTAACAAGCTGCAGCTGGGTGTGGTGATTAGTGAGGAGTGTGTGCATGGCTGTATGTGGCGACAGGTGATTGGTGTAGAGTGAGCATGTGACTGGCGAGGGGAATGATGGGAAATGGAGTCCGGAACTAGACAGGGGCAGACGGTGATCGTGACATAGCGCCCCCCTCCCGGAAGGCGCGTCCTCGCGCCGTAGAGGACACCAATAAGGGAGGGGGGTGGGTGCATTGGAGATGTAGGCAGATGGAACAGGGTCTCCAATGCAGCCCCAGGAATTCAGGCAGCCACGGTGGGTCAGGTGCCACGGGTAGCCATGGTGGATCAGGAGTGTCAGGAAGCCATGGGGGTCAGGTGGTTCGGGCAACCACAGCAGGTCAGATGGCTCAGGCAGCCACGGCAGGTCAGGTGGCTTGAGCAGCCACGGAGGGTCAGGTGGCTTGGACGGCCACTGCGGAACATAGTCCATAGTTGACCCCAGCGGGTCAGAGTCCATTAGTGGCCATAATAGTTCAAAAGCCCATGCCACCAGTGGTCGGGCAAGGACCCCACCCACAAGCTCCCCACCCTCAGGTATACTGCCCCCCCCAAAAAGTTCTTTAGGGATTTCCGCGGGTCCGTCGCAGGTTCCTGGGCAAGGAGTTCGAGTGGAGCCGGCAGGGCCAGGCGTGTGGGTGAAGCTGGCAGGGCAAGACACCTGAGTGGCGCTGGCAGCGCAAGGCGTTTGAGCGGCGCCGGCAGGGCTGAAGCTTGGATGGCGCTGGCAGGGCTGGAAGCTTGGGTGGTGCTGGCAGAGCGAGGAGTTCAGTAGATGCCGGCAGGGCGAGGAGTTTCAGGGGCCGCAGGGCAAGGCACAGGTGCGCCGGCAGGGCAAGGAGCACAGGTGGCGCCGGCAGGGCAGGCACAGTGGCGCCGCAGGGCAAGGACACACGCCGGCAGGCAAGGCGCTTGGGCGGCGCAGGAGAGACCACTGGAATGGTCTCCAGACCCACAGCGGTCTCTTGAAGGGCGTCTGTGTCTTGAGAAGAGGAGGACGCCTTCTTCCTCCTCCTCCTCCTCCTCCTCTTCTGAGGATGAGGCGATGGTTCACTGGTTGGAGCGGATTCTGGAGCGGACTCAGTGGCTGGAACGCCCCCTGCATCCTTACGCACCGAGGGAGCGGCCATCTTGCCCGTGGGCACTGGCAAAGCAGCCATATGTCCATAGCATCCAGGGCGCTTGAGTCCATGGCAACCGGCGAGAGAGCGTTGCAACCGGCGAGCTTGAGAACGTTGCAACCGGCGAGCTTGAGAACGTTGCAACCGGCGAGCTTGAGAACGTTGCAACCGGCGAGCTTGAGAACGTTGCAACCGGCGACTTGAGACGTTGTTGAGAGCGTTGCTTGAGAGCGTTGCTTGAGAGCGTTGCAGCCGGCGAACTTGAGAGCGTTGCAGCCGGCGAACTTGAGAGCGTTGGAACCGGCGACCTTGAGAGCGTTGCAACAGGCGAGCTTGGGAGCGTGCAACAGGAGAGCTTGAGTGCGAGCGACGGCTGGCTTGAGTGCGAAGCGACCGGCTGGCTTGAGTGCGAAGCGACCGGCTGGCTTGAGTGCGAAGCGACCGGCTGGCTTGAGTGCGAAGCGACCAGTTGACTTGAGAGTGTAGCAGCCGGCGGAGGTTTAGGAATGCCAGCCGCTCGTGCTGAAATCAGCGGTGGATCAGTCACACTGGAACGCAACCCTCTCCGCTCCCGGACTGATCTAGAGACCTGACGTGACTCTGGGCGATCAGCGATGACGTGACTTTGCTCTGGGCGATCAGCGAAGGCGTGACGTTGCTCTGGGCGATCAGCGAAGGCGTGACGTTGCTCTGGGCGATCAGCGAAGGCGTGACGTTGCACTGGGCGATCAGCGAAGGCGTGACTAGGTTCAAGGTAAGTAGTGCTGACCTGACTTGGTGTTGTTATAGTGGTGACCGCCATTTTGTGTGTGTCATCTGGTGCGGCGGCCATTACACAACCAGACGAGGGGTCGCATTCCTCCGCGACACCCACAGTAAACGGAGAGCCAATAGCCAATAAAGCAAAATCCATAAAGTTACTGAGTGATGAACGCGGTCCCTCTTGACGTAGTTTGTTCTGGAGTGGTTGATTAACGCCATCACAGAAAAAGTCTACTAATGCACAGTCAGGCAGATCAGAATAGTAAGCAATGTCCAGATATTCACCAATATATTCCTCCAGGGAACGTGTACCCTGCGTACTCCACAGCAACAGTTGAGTAATGTCCATACCGTGCAGATGCTCTCCGGGGAAGCTGCTGGATCGTAGTGGCGGCGAAGTATTCTGTAACGAATGGAGACTCAGGCAGGGATCCATATGCAGCATTTTATTAGAGTAGAGAGTGGTCGTACAGGCAGGGTCAAACAGGAGCAAACAGGAACAGCAAGGGACAGGCAGAATCGTAGTCAGGAACAAGCAGAGGGTCAGGGCTGGCAGATGTCAATCACAGAACAGTATACAAAGCAATGGTCAGGACAGGCGGCACAGGATCATAAACGAAAGACAAGAGGTACGGTGACAGACAATCAGACAGGGTATAATCGCTCGGAATTGCATCACAGGGAAAACAATACTTCGCGGTGAGGTGGTGTGAGTGGAAGTCCTTTATAGTCCAGGTAACAAGCTGCAGCTGGGTGTGGTGATTAGTGAGGAGTGTGTGCATGGCTGTATGTGGCGACAGGTGATTGGTGTAGAGTGAGCATGTGACTGGCGAGGGGAATGATGGGAAATGGAGTCCGGAACTAGACAGGGGCAGACGGTGATCGTGACATAGTGGATGACCTTCAAAGTGAAGCCATTTTCTCATGTAACTCTTGTTCTCTTTTCAACAGATAGACACACATCAAGAGATCTATCTTCTGACCCGGAGTAATCACTGGGAGGAGCTCTTCTTTCTGAAATCAATAAGCAATGCTTTGGTTTTACCCACATTCAGTTTTAAATCACATGAGCTAATAATAATAATAATAATAATTTAAACTCTCTTTGTAGGCCGGATCATTGCCTTGTTTAATTAAACTCAACAGGGCTCTATCATCTGAAAACTCAAGTATTTGTCAAGAGACCGTATGAGGCCATGGGACTCTTTTTATAGTTAAATAGGAATAGTTGACCCAAAAATGAGAATCTGTTGATACTTTACTCACTCTCAGACCATTCAAGATTTACAATCCCCATTTCCACAGAAGAGGGACATTAGAGAAATTACAATACACAAAAGAAAAGATTGTATGTTTGTAATGTATGATGTTTTTTCTTTGTGTGTGTTTTGTGTTGAAGCCAAAGACAAATTTAAACTCTCAGAACTGAGCCTTCAATTACAATTTCCCAAATATCCCAACTTTTCTGGAAATGGGGTTTGCAGAATAAGTTTTGTTTCATGTATTGAAGCATTTCTTGTGAAGGATCTGATTCTCAATAGCCTACTTGATTTATATCATTTATCATTTAATCATTTCATTATTATTAATTGATGTAATTTTATGTTTTTATATTTTATAATTGAACATTTTACCTCTTGCTATATCAAAGCAAGAAAAAATTAATACTGAATGACTTTTTAATATCTGTGTGTGAGCCCTGTAATGAACTGGTCATCATATATATATATATATATATACATACAGGTCCTTCTCAAAATTAGCATATTGTGATAAAAGTTCATTATTTTCATAATGTAATGATAAAAATTAAACTTTCATATATTTTAGATTCATTGCACACCAACTGAAATTTTTCAGGTCTTTTATTGTTTTAATACTGATGATTTTGGCATACAGCTCATGAAAACCCAAAATTCCTATCTAAAAAAATTAGCATATTTCATCCGACCAATAAAAGAAAATTTTTAAATAAAGTTTTTAATACAAAAAAAGTCAACCTTCAAATAATTATGTTCAGTTATGCACTCAATACTTGGTCGGGAATCCTTTTGCAGAAATGACTGCTTCAATGCGGCGTGGCATGGAGGCAATCAGCCTGTGGCACTGCTGAGGTGTTATGGAGGCCCAGGATGCTTCGATAGCGGCCTTAAGCTCATCCAGAGTGTTGGGTCTTGCGTCTCTCAACTTTCTCTTCACAGTATCCCACAGATTCTCTATGGGGTTCAGGTCAGGAGAGTTGGCAGGCCAATTGAGCACAGTAATACCATGGTCAGTAAACCATTTACCAGTGGTTTTGGCACTGTGAGCAGGTGCCAGGTCGTGCTGAAAAAACGAAATCTTCATCTCCATAAAGCTTTTCAGCAGATGGAAGTGCTCCAAAATCTCCTGATAGCTAGCTGCATTGACCCTGCCCTTGATAAAACACAGTGGACCAACACCAGCAGCTGACATGGCACCCCAGACCATCACTGACTGTGGGTACTTGACACTGGACTTCAGGCATTTTGGCATTTCCTTCTCCCCAGTCTTCCTCCAGACTCTGGCACCTTGATTTCCGAATGACATGCAAAACTGAGCAACAGTCCAGTGCTGCTTCTCTGTAGCCCAGGTCAGGCACTTCTGCCGCTGTTTCTGGTTCAAAAGTGGCTTGACCTGGGGAATGCGGCACCTGTAGCCCATTTCCTGCACACGCCTGTGCACGGTGGCTCTGGATGTTTCTACTCCAGACTCAGTCCACTGCTTCCGCAGGTCCCCCAAGGTCTGGAATCGGTCCTTCTCCACAATCTTCCTCAGGGTCCGGTCACCTCTTCTCGTTGTGCAGCGTTTTTTTGCCACACTTTTTCCTTCCCACAGACTTCCCACTGAGGTGCCTTGATACAGCACTCTGGGAACAGCCTATTCGTTCAGAAATTTCTTTCTGTGTCTTACCCTCTCGCTTGAGGGTGTCAATGATGGCCTTGGACAGCAGTCAGGTCGGCAGTCTTACCCATGATTGCGGTTTTGAGTAATGAACCAGGCTGTTTTTTTAAAAGCCTCAGGAATCTTTTGCAGGTGTTTAGAGTTAATTAGTTGATTCAGATGATTAGGTTAATAGCTCGTTTAGAGAACCTTTTCATGATATGCTAATTTTTTGAGATAGGAATTTTGGTTTTCATGAGCTGTGCCAAATCATCAGTATTAAAACAATAAGACCTGAAATATTTCAGTTGGTGTGCAATGAATCTAAAATATATGAAAGTTTAATTTTTATCATTACATTATGGAAAATAATGAACTTTTATCACAATATGCTAATTTTTTGAGAAGGACCTGTATATATATATATACACACACACACAGACACACACCATGCCACCATAGAGTCATCGTCATTTATGTAAGTGCATTATATAAAAAATAAACAATTTCTGCCTAATGTATTTACAAAGAGAAATAGACTCATTTGTCCAGTCAGCATTATTTATTTTGGATTAGAATATGAGCTGATAAAAACAAACAAATATCTATGTCTGGTGATAGCTGATGAGAGCTACGGCTACGGAAAGCCCGAGCGCACATTTGGCAAGGTCATTATTGCAAATACAGTCCGGCTGCCATCAGAGCAGTCTCAGCTTCATGCATGCACTCTGATGTGCATCTGTAGACAGTGTTGGGTACTCTAAAAAAGTAATTAATTTAATTACCAGCTACTAATTACATATTCTACAGTGTAATTAGATTACTGAAGTAATTACTCTGTCTAAAAATTATTGGATTACTTATAACTAAATACTTTCTAAATCCCATTTCAATCTCAAACAGTTCAGCAGCTCTTACAGAAAATTAAGAATTTTACTATAAAAAAAAAAAAAAAAAAAAATCTAGTTAAACAATGGTAACCGCAAATTAACCATTGTTTTGCTACACTATCCATACTTTAACCATGGTATTTGTAGTAAAACTGTGGTTATGCAAATAGTAATCATTTTGCCAAAAAAAACAAAAACAAAACAAAAAAAAACAACAAAAAAAAAATGGTTACTACACTGTTACTATAATAAAACCATGCATGGTCAATTTTCATATACAAGGATAGACATGAAACTGCTCTTTTAATTCTTTCAAATAAACAATATACTGCATGAATTAGGCCTATCCTTGAACTGACAAAGTGTGTAAAAGGAGGTTACTTTAAAACATACACTTTAACATTAACTTTTAAAGTTAAATCCACTATATTTTATATAGAATTCCTCTATACTTTATACAGTACACAGAAAAAAAAAGATTTTTGCTGCTTGTTCAAATTACTTAATTAAAATGAGCTAAAGCTACACAATTCCTACACACTTAATTTCATTGTGTTCAATGCACTTAAATATATCTAATATTTTGTTTGTGTTGGGATTACATGAATCAATTTTGTTGCATTAACTGAAACTGGGCGGTGCTTGTTAGTTCCCAGTATGCATTGCATATGGCTGCATATGGCTGGATCAAGTGAGAAAATGTTGAAATTAGATGCTATTTTATTTGTTTTGCAGTAAGATGAAAACGGGGATGTTTGATATTTAATAGTGTTCAGTGTTCACTTATATTGGAATTATGTTAATGCTATTGTGGCATTTGCTTAGGCTGTGGACTGGCACTTTACATTCAATTGCTGCATTTAACATGCTAGTGTGTGCACTATTGTTAGCTAATAGGCTGTTGACTACCTAGTACAGTCTAATGATCAGAGCTTATGTCAAAACCGGAAATAAACTGAAAGAAATATGAAAATAGATGAAGTTACTGTTCACTAGCTAGCTCGTTTCCTATACTGCCTTAAAATTGAGCAGTTTCTCTTTTTTAAAAGATCGGTGGAGAATCAGTGTGTCGAATCTGCAGTTTGGAGCGCCAAAGTCACGTGATTTCAGTCCAGTTTGGCAGTTTGACACACGATACGAATCATGATTCGATACACTGATTCATAACGCTCCGAAGCTTCCTGAATCAGTGTTTTGAAATCGGCCATCACTAAATATGTTTTATTTTGTTTTTTTTTGGTGCACGAAAAATATTCTCGTCACTTTATAATATTAATATTGAACCACTGTACTCACATGAACTGATATAAATGTGTTAGTACCTTTATGGATCTTGAGAGAGGAAGTGTCATTGCTCCCTATGGAGGCCTCACTGAGCCATCGGATTTCAACTAAAATATCTTAATTTGTGTTCCGAAGATTAACGAAGGTCTTACGGGTGTGAAACAGGAAGAGGGTGAGTAATAAATGACAGAATTTTCATTTTTGGGTGAACTAACCCTTTAACTACAGTACAACTGCAATTACTAATACAGTTCCTAGACCAGATAGTTAATTGTGAAATTATGCAGTAATAACAAAATACATACAAATTCATGTCTGCTGCAAATAAATAACTTTTTTCTTCATATTCCATATTCCCCATGCATGCGTGTGATGATTTCTACTTGTAACGTCAGACAAATGATTATCTATTCTAGGCTACTGATTAAACTGAAAATGCATGTTTGTATGTTTCTTATATCGTATCACTTCATAATAACTTGCAGTTAAATGTATTGCTTCACAGACCATTAAAACATGAGTTCTGCCACAAGTAATAACAATAAGTTGCGTGAAAAGAAAAGCCCAGAAGAGGAAGTGTTGCTGCTGTTGTAACATTCAGTTAGATTGCCATACTAGTATTTTCAAGAAACCAGAAAGAATTTGACAAAAGACAGCTGTTGATTGTTATGACTTTAGTAAATAATAAAATAAAAAATTAGACAATATAAAGCATAACATTCATGTAAAACCACTATGAAACAGTTTAAATATTTACAGTTGCTATTATTGAACTATATAATACCACAAAATGGAACAAAAAATATATGAATGATGTATAAAAGGCTCCTGGAGAAATTAAGTCTTTTATTGATGGACTCCTATGATAGTTTGATAGCTTGTAGAGCGTATTTCCCGATGCATCCAGTAGGAGGCATTATTGTTGAAGTTTGCCGCCTGCTGCGTCATTATATTAATTTTACTGAGAGAACGGCAACTGCGCACTTAGTTTTTCCCTGCCTGTTATTTGGATGTTTGTTGCCGTTTGGTGTTTCAAATTGTTAGTTCATGACCATAAAGTAAGTTTTCTTCGATTTATATGTTTTAAATGCGTTTGAAGTGTATTATTTAACTTTTTACATTTGCACGGGCATGCACGGACATGTAACGATTCACGTGTGCTCGTTCGATAGATAAGATATGCTATGTAATTTCTGCTAAATACAAATGTAAATGTTACAGTTTACATAGTAACCATTCTATAATCGGTCATGTTTGATACTTTGTAAAGATTTAACCATTATTACTGCCTTTTTGATGGTTATTTGGGAAATTGCATTGTTTGTTAATGTAATTGGATTTATTAATATATAATAATACCGAAGTCATTTCATAGGACCAGACCATTAGTTATATTGTCTTCCATTGCACATCCTCTGCATATTTAAAACTGCAGCTGTTATTTCAAGATTATACTGGAAATGTTAGTATTATTGATTAAGGAATGTCTGATTTATTTGTAATGATGTACCTATTTCCACTTACACTGTTATGTTTTGTTATTTGTAGACTACTATTCAATACACTTTGGAAAGAAGCTCCAGTCTCCTCATTCTTTGTGTCCTCACGGACACCCCAGGAGTGTATACTGCTGATAGTTAGAACCAGAGCCTAGCAGTCTCCTTTCCTCTCCAACAAATGATGCAGTTTGAACAATTATTACAATTAGTAACTTTTATAGTAAAAAAAAAAAATAGCCAGATACGTGGCTTTTGGACCTCTGTTCATCAGTAGATCATTAGGTTCAATTCTCTTATTCAATTCTTCAAATCTCTTATCTTTGTACAAATGTATGTATGTCCTACATAAATGTAAACACAAAGCACAAATATATGCACAAAATAACTCTACATGTCCAAGTTCCCTGAATGCTATACACACACCTCTTCAGTCTTCATGTCATGACATGCACCTAATGAGAATAAATAAAAAATAATGTAAACAAAAATGAAAACATGTTAATACCACAAATGTTAAAAAGCAGAACAAATCATGTATTACCTTGGCCTGATATTGATACAACTAAAAAAAAAAAAAACCTTTTACTGCCTTCTCCAATGCATGATCGAAATGTTTGTTTCATTTGACCTCGATTATTTGAGAGATTCAATGTTAATATTAAATAGTTTGGTTGTCAAGGCACTACTGCAATTGTTGATCTATCTATATGAAAACAAAATAAATGCTACTAAAATTAATTCAAAGGGTTAGTTCACACAAAAATGGAAATTCTGTAATTTATTACTCACCCTCATGGCATTCCACACCCGTAAGACCTCCGTTAATCTTCAGAACACAAAGATGTTTTTGATGAAATCCGAAGGCTCAGTGAAGCCTCCATTGACAGCATTGTCACCGAACCTATCAAGACCCATAAAGCTAAAGACATATTTAAAATAGTTCATGTGACTACAGTGTATGGAGTCAAATTAATGCCTTAAAGTTTTGCACAAAAAAAGTTTTGCAAAACAAAAAAAAAAAAGAATTGCAAAGGAAAAATAAAGTATTGAGCAGAAAAAAATAAGTTTTGCAAACAAAAATAATAAATTGCAAAATAAAATAACGTAGTGCAAAAATAAAAATATAATCAATTACAAAAATCAATGACAGCTGTAATCCTATTTTATCTTTGCCACATATTTTTCATGCTCAAACCTACTAAATCATTTGCAACGCTCATTTTATTCTGTTTCAGTCAAGCGTGCGCTCACGATACCGGTTTTCTTTTGCGCTGCACTTTTCTGTGCGGATCTCTTTATGGCACTGGTTTGACGTGGGGGTGGAGTCAAGAAACGGGGGCACGCCCCCGCGAAACACACATCGCAGGAGACGCAGATCGGAACAGAACAGATCAAGCATAGAGACAGAGCGCATTTATTATAATCTGAAAACCACGACCACCGGGGGAAAACAATCCAACCGTCTCCAGGCTGCCTTCTTGTCTTTTCTGACTCATTACAAAAAACAGAACAATGCCTAAAAGGTGCTGTGTGACAAGGTGTACAGCTAACAAGCTAAAAAAAAAAACAGAAATAAGTTTTTATAAGCTGTCGACCCCAAAAAACGAATGTTTAAGGACACAAAAGTGGATACAGGCAGTGAGACAGAGCGCAACGAGTCATATTACTATAAGAAATGCATTGGAGGGGGTCGTAATCAGCGACAACATATGCTAAACAAACCAACAAAAACAAACCATTCATTATTTTAACCATGTCAAAGAATTATTTCACCTGTCGCCGATTACGTTCCCCTCCAATGCATTTCGCGGGGGCGTGCCCCCGTTTCTTGACTCCACCCCCACGTCAAACCAGTGCCATAAAGAGATCCGCAGAGAAAAGTGCAGCGCAAAGGAAAACCGGTATCGTGAGCGCACGCTTGACTGAAACGCAGAATAAAATGAGCGTTGCAAATGATTTAGTAGGTTTGAGCATGAAAAATATGTGGCAAAGATAAAATAGGATTACAGCTGTCATTGATTTTTGTAATTGATTATATTTTTATTTTTGCACTATTTATTTTATTTTAGCAATTATTATTTTTGTTTGCAAAACCTTTTTTTTTTCTGCTCAATACTTCATTTTTTCCTTTGCAATTCTTTATTTTTGTTTGCACAACATTTTTTTATTGCTCAATTCTTTTTTGTGTTTGCAAAACTTTATTTTTTGTGCAAAACTTTAAGGCATTAATTTGACTCCATAACAGTGGTTCAACCTTAATGTTATGAAGAGACAAGAATACTTTTTGTGCACCAAAAAAAACTAAATAACGACTTTATTCAACAATATCTAGTGATGGGCGATTTCAAAACACTGCTTCACGAAGCTTGTGAAGTCACATTATTTCAGTAAACGAGGCTTCGTTTACGCGATCCGAACCACTGATTCAAAACAAAAGATTCGTAAAGCTTCGAAGCTTCATGAAGCAGTGTTTTGAAATAACCCATCATATTGTTGAAAACATTTGTGTTATGTAATATGCAGAGGGTCACACAGTTAGTTTTACGTTCTGTATTTGCTGATATTCACCTTGAGGGGGTTTGACCACTCGTTTATTTGCTGGTTGGCTGGTTTCCAGCCTGATAGAGCTGGTGGTTCTAGATGGTCTGTCAGATGATTTTAGTTTCAAAGCAGCTTAGAGAAGCCAAGCATCTTACACTGGTTTGAGCTGTTAGTTTTTTCAGCAGGATTATAGTATATTCACTGTGTAATCCACTTTTACCTTCTGGATTCAAATTAAAACTACAAAGTATAAATTAAAACTGCAGAGAAGAATAAAAATAAATGTGTCTTGCAATCAGGGGCGTCCCTTTTTACTGGCCTCCTCACTTTTTACTCGTCCCCTCACTGTGCTCCTCCTCACTTCACTTTTCACCTCATCGACTTGCAGTCAGATGATAGGACTGTAGCTGAGAATAGGTAAATACCAGCTTATTATTGCTGTAAATAAATTCAGTTCTATGTGAATTTGTAGTCCATCCATTTTTCTAGATCCAATTTACTTGGCACAGATTTGATCGATAATGTTAGCTTGTTAACTGCTAAAAGAATGCTTGATGATCTCTTCTAATTTGGCCAGGGGTGCGGGAACTATTTGGAAAAAATTTTAAGCACAATGCAGTTTTTAAAAAGAAATCAGTCTTTTTTTAATATATTTATGGGCTTTTTTGCCTTTTATTTTGAGAGGACAGTAAAGCATTGGGCAGAGAGAGAGGGACAGGATCGGCAAAGGACCTTGAGACGGAAATCAAACTTGGGTCGCAGTGAACACATTTGTGCCATATGTCAGCGCACTAACCACTAGACCATCAGTGCTGTCAGAAATCAGTCATTTTTAAATCAGTCATCCTTCAGTAATAAATGTTATTGTCAATTTGTAAGTGTGCCACAAACCTTTGTTCTTATTAAATTGTTTTAATTTTAAATAGTTGTTTTTTCTCAAAATGGGATCATAGACTATTATTTAATTCCTCTTAAATCTTGAGTGACTCACATCAGGGTGTTTCCTTCAGAAATACGTAACGATTTCTGATTGTGCCAGCGGTTCCTGTGTTGTGATTCGACAGCAGTTTAGCGCATCTTGCCCGGAAAGTTCACGCCTCTTACCATAACGTGGAGATGCACGCGCTCAGTGTTATTGTAAACATGTCTTTAATTTTACCCTATCAATTTGAGCCGGAATCAGACCCGGTGATTGGACTGCGGGATGAAAATAAAAACACACTCTACAAACGCAACTCTTGTGTATTCCTGTGGGCGGAGGTTAGTCAAAAAACTGTTTTAGTGACGTCCTTAAAGAAGGAAGTAGAGGGATGTAGTCCAAACTGGCCGTTCGATGTAGGCGACTTCTGTTAAATAAAATATCTCGCTTGGCATTGAACTTTGAGCTTTAAAATTTTACAGATTTTATTTATACTCTAACAACAACATTACACACTAACTAAAGTTTGAAACATGGGATCACGAAGAATGGGACCTTTAAAGGCACAATATGTACGTTTTCGCCACTAGAGGTCGTATTTTTTCAAATCGAAGGCGAAGCTTGATGATGCTATGAGTGGAATGACGAGAAGAGAAGCAGAAACTGAGGATACTGCAGATATTAATTGATAAGCGGCAATGACAAGGGATGAGCCATTATTTAAAATTGGAATTTCTCTGGATTTACAAATCCTTGGGAACTTTCGGGATATTATAAGTACCCAACTGCATGAAATATATCACACTGTGCAAGAGGTTTTTGGATATTTTATTACAAAAATCTTACATATTGGGCCTTTAATTACAATTTCCCAAATATCACAACTTTTCTGGAATATGTTTTGTTTCATGTATTGAAGCATTTCTTGTGAAGGATCTGATTTTCAATAGCCTACTTGATTTATACCATTTATCATTTATTCATATTATTATTATTTGATTTATATAATTTAACATTTAATCATCATTTCATTATTATTAATTTATGTAATTTTATGTTTTCATATTTTATCATACTTATTTCATTTCTATTGTTGTTTAATCTTATGATTGTGTGGTTTGAAGGATGGTTTGTCTTCATGAGAAAGAGAAAAGAGAATGTCTCCATTTCAAGGTTTTTAACATCACTGAACCATAATGTGAAGAAGTCATTTTTCATTGTTTTTCCCTTGGTATAATAACACTTGTTGGATTTGTGCTGGTCAGATGAAGTCTGAGCATTAAAACATACACAACTAAGATTATTCAATAAAGTCTGCTCTTTTTATTATCATCACTTTGTCTCCTGCTTCTGTTCTTCCCTGGATTTCTCAGTTAAACTCTCAGGCTGATAGAAGACTTTGGCATTCAGGGTCACATCTAATATATTTGATATTTCTGACGTGAAGAACCATATGATTTAACATTTTGGCATGATCTAATAGGGGTAAATTGAGCCTAGGGAGAGGATAAGTTGAGCCACATGGGGGTAAATTGTGCAATTCATTATGCTGAAGTAAAATTGAACATTTTATTTGGCCATCTATATATATAATATATACATATATATACACACACACACACACACCATGGCACCATAGTGGCATCATCATTTATGTAAGTGCATTGTATAAAAAAATAAACATTAATTTCTGAATAATATATTTACAAAGACAAATAGACTAATTTGTCCAGTCAGCATTATTTATTCTGGATCAGAACATGAGCTGAAGGCACAATGTATTTTTCGTTAGCATGACAATTAATGCATATTTAAGGTCACACATTTGGAATGCATTCTGATTACTGATACAGAAACACAAAATAAAATCCTTTCCTGGCAGAACATGGGTCAGCTATGAAAACTGTTTACAAAGTCAAATAAACACTATATCAAGATTTGGCTGCAACATGGTATCTTAGATATATGGCATTACAGTATATCTAAAACATGTCTTTCAACTTAATCAAGAACCACAGGCACAAATGATAGTTTTGACGGTCAGATCTATAAATTCAAGACAGTTACTCTCCCATAATCACACATGATGTGCAGTGAAGGCGAAATACACATTATTTACTATGACTGAGGTACTTCTAACCTCTAAAAGTGTTGCATACTACAAGTTAAGACACTCTAGTTCTCTGGTCTGCTGTGAAATACAAGCTGCCAGAGTAGTCTATGAAGTCTATGCGTGAGACATCACTGCCGATGAGACATCACTAAGCGAATGTTGAACGCGGTTGGACATAGTGGTGTATTAGAGGTAAAAAATGATATAAATACTGTTCGGTTTCTCGCACAAACTGATCGTTTCGTGTCTTAGGACATCAATGTGTCGTCACGATCCGCAGGGTTTAATTTGGACTTGTCTATGCAAGTTTTATTTACTCTTATAGTAGACGTTCCTATAAGACACAGCGAATGCCGGTGGTAAACACTCGTGTTCCAATACTCGTGCACGAGTTTTGGGAGGCGTTCCCTTGAAATGAGCTGTGAAGGAGGGGGGTTGTTCTTACGCATGCGCTCATTTAAAAAACTCACTAACAAGTCTTTGGTTTCTCAGTCGACGAAAAGATCCTCTTTAGCACCTTTAAGAGGCTCTTAAAAGGCTGTTAAAAATGGAGCGCAGCTGGAAGAAAACAAAACTAGAAGGTTTTTGCATCTTGTGGAGAGAGATAATGGTTATGTACAGAAAGGCCTTAAAAACTACTAGATCTGCCTATTTTTCTAAACTTTTAGAAGAAAATAAACACAACCCTAGGTACTTATTTTATACAGTGGCTAAATTAACAAGAAATAAAGCTTCAACTTCTGATGTTTCCAAAGAGCACAGCAGTAATGACTTTATGAACTTCTTTACTTGCAAGATTGATAATATTAGAGAAAAAATTATAACCATGCAACCATCTACTACAGTATCATGTCAGACAGTGCATTGTAGTGTCCCTGAGGAAAAATTCAATTCATTTACTGCTTTAGGCTTTATTTTCTAAACTTGTTAAACCATCAAAATCAACAACATGTATGTTAGACCCTATACCGACTAAGCTATTGAAAGAGATGCTTCAAGAGGTCATATCCTCTTCATAATATTGTTAATTCATCTTTATCACTAGGATACGTACCAAAAACTTTTAAGCTGGCTATTATTAAACCTCATATTAAAAACCACAACTTGATCCTAGAGAATTAGTCAATTACAGGCCAATCTCAAATCTCTGTCAAAAACACTAGAAAAGGCAGTTTCATCACAACTATATGATTAGAAATAGACTCGAAAATTATGTTGGCATTAGTGGAATTGCATTGTCATGGTTCAAATCATACTTATCTGACCGTTATCAGTTTGTAGTAGTAAACGAAGAAAGGTCATATCGATCACAAGTTCAATATGGAGTACCGCAAGGCTCAGTACTAGGACCGTTGCTTTTCACTCTGTACATGCTACCCTTGGGAGATATCATTAGGAAGCATGGCGTTAGTTTTCATTGTTACGCTGATGATACTCAGCTCTATATTTCTTTGCGCCCTGACGAAACTTACCAATTCACAAAATTAACGGAATGCATAGCTGATATAAAAAATTGGATGACCAGTAATTTCCTACTACTAAATTCAGAAAAAACAGAGATTCTAATTTTTGGACCAAAAACTTCTTCACGTAATAACCTAGAATACTGTCAAACACTTGATGGCTGCTCTGTTAAGTCTTCGTCGTCAGCTAGGAACCTGGGTGTGCTCTTTGATACCAATCTTTCATTTGAAGGCCATGTTACTAGCATCTGTAAAACTGCATTCTTCCATCCTAAAAATATATCTAAACTACGACATATGCTCTCAATAACAAATGCAGAACAGTTAGTTCATGCGTTCATGACCTCAAGGCTAGATTACTGTAACACTTTACTAGGTGGTTGTTCTGCTCGCTTGATAAATAAACTACAGCTGGTCCAAAATGCAGCAGCTAGAGTTCTTTCTAGAACTAGGAAGTATGACCATATTAGCCCAGTTCTGTCAACACTGCATTGGCTTCCTGTTAAACATCGTATAGATTTTAAAATCTTGCTAATTACTTACCTATAAAGCACTAAATGGTTTAGCTCCCCAGTACCTGAGCGAACTCTTAAAGTATTATAGTCCTTCACGTTTATTATGATCTCAGAATTCAGGACAGCTGATAATACCCAGAATATCAAAATCAACTGAAGGCGGCAGATCCTTCTCCTATTTGGCACCTAAACTCTGGAACAATCTTCCTAGCATTGTTTGGGAAGCAGACACACTCTGTCAGTTTAAATCTAGACTAAAAACATCTCTTTAACCTGGCATACACATAACACATTATCAATTTTTATTTTCTAATCCGTTAAAGGATTAATAGGCTGCATAAATTAGGTCAGCCGGAACCGGGAACACCTCCTATAACACCAGATGCACTCGTTACATCAGAAGAAGAATGGCATCTACGCTAATATTAGTCTTTCTGGCTATCCCAAGGTTTAATGTAGTCAACCGGATCCGGGCCGTATACAGGTGAGATCGAGGACCTGCGCCTTGACATGACCATAATGCAGACCTGAAGTATCAGCAGAGATTGAGTCAACTAGATCATCCACTGTGAAGGCCTCATCGACACGACAACCAGTTGCACAGGTACTCAACAACCATCCATACCGGCGTGATGAATATGATCCTCAACTGGATGGAACTGGAATAAATACTTTGAATGTTGTGATCCCATCGGACTTATGATAGCAACCTGAATCGTAACAAAGCACTGTTCGCCAGAGGAGATCTGGCCCCCCGACTAATCCTGGTTTCTCCCAAGGTTTTTTCTCCATTTTAAGCAGGTTAAGCATGTATGCCTTTTCAGTGCCTCTGTGAAGTTCACTTAATTTCAGTCATTTAATCTGACTCCAATTTCAAATGATTCTTATTCTTAGGTTGTTTCCAATTAGAAATTAATCATTGGTTATGCATTAATTTAGATTTTTGATTATTCTGATTATATCTTCAATTATTCGTTCACTGCGGTCCCGGTATCGCTTTAGAAAAGTCACTTCGGCCAACTGAGTGCTCTTCTCGGACACAAACTCGTCAGTTCTGACCTTAAACATTGGATGCAGGGTAATTATCTACTTTTAAGTCGGTTGCGCTTTGCTTACTCGTAACAAAAAGCATAGTTTTTATATATTTACGAAAACTGATGTGCCCTATGCTCCATCTATTAAACCTTCCGTATGATCAATCCTGAACACAGATTTGCGGTAATACCTTCGCTTTAATCTACTAGAAATAATGAATTAAGAATAATGCAGAATAAATCAAATATAACAATTTATTTGTCAAGTAAAAATGGATCATGTCAATTACATTACAGTTAGACAATTAGAAGCCAATTCAGAAATAATAAATGCATAACATCAATTACTCAAAGAAATACATATACACACAGTGATGTGTGAATGTCTTCAGACATTCAACCTATCTCTGCATGGGGGCTTCTGGCTACAGAAAGTCCTGCATGACTGCTTTGCACTTTACCTTATATACCAAGAATAGAACAAAGGATTGTACATTTTTATTACACCAACACCTGTTTTGGGGGGAGAGGAGAAGAGACACTATCCAAAAAGAGGACAGAATTCTCCTTAGTTTTCAATCTTCTTCATAATACCAGTGACTGCTGTGAAAATGAGACCATTTTACCAATCCCACTGAGAAATTTAAAATGGGGGGTTGCATCCTGTAGACGTGTGTTGTCCTATGCTATCTCTTTGAGATCTTCTCTCCGGATGAGCTTTATTGCTTTATTGCAGGGCACTTGATCTCAGTTTTTTGTGTTTGAGCAGGAAAATCAAGTCTTACACCAGTTATCACTGTAAAGCTGCTTTGACACAATTTGCATTGTAAAAAGCACTATATAAATAAAGGTGATTTGACTTGACTTCAGTTTAGGTGTGTCTTGTTAATTTAGTCTAGTTAACTTTTTGTTTGTCTAGTTAACTTGTTTGCTGTGTATTTAAGCCTTAAGTTTCAGTCTGTTATTTGTCTAGCTTTGTTTATGTTACTTGGCATTTGTAGTTTGCTTTCCTGGTGATTTTCCTTGTTCCTTGTTCCTTGTTTAGATTACTCCATTAAAAGTCCTTCAAGATATCTCCTTTGTCATGCATTTTGAAGTAGAAGAAGTTAAAAAAAGGAGTATCTTCCTCATCCAGCCCCATCTGAAACACACTCACCAGCTTACCCCCACTCTGATGCCCTCCACATACCGCTCCAATGGTTCCGTCCATTCCTATCCTTATGTGTTTCCCCGTGTTCCCCCAAAAATGGTTTTCCAAAAGTGCTGACTTGGGAACCAAAGTTGCAGACCCGGCATTTACATCTGTCAGGTCAGCGATGAAGTCCGCCTCACTTCCTCCATCTAAATCTCCATCCCAGCTGGAGTTTATATAAGTCCATCCCAGGCCTCAACCCAGTGAATAAGATGGCCACCACCATTCCAGTGTCTCGTCCCGATATGGCCGCCATTCCAGAGCCTTCTTCTCACGATGGCCACACCTGGAATTGAGTCTTCTCCAGAACCTGCTAATGACCTATGGCTAATCAACTTTTGGTCAGAACCAATACCAGTCCCTGACCAGAGTCCAGTGCAGGCCTGGTCCCCCAAGCTCCCGACTCCACCTCGGAGGCTTCACACCTGCCTGCACCTCTACTCTCGCCCTCCTATAAAGACACCAGGGTGCCCACCTTCCCACCCCTTGAACTTTTGCTTGCTCTATGCCCTCCTCCCCAGCCACCCTGCCTCTGGGCTATCTTCTTACGGCACGAGGATGTGCCTTTTTGGGAGGGTGCGTACTGTCACGTTTAGAGTATGTTTTCATGCTTTTTTTCTGTCTTCAGTTTCTTAGTCAGTTTTCTAGTTTGTTAATTGTTTCAGTTCTCCTTGAGTGCCTGCCTGTTTGTCTCTTTGGTTACTGATTAATTAGTGTCTTCAGTTCAGATGTGTCTTGTTAATCAAGTCTTAACTCCTCTGTCTGCTGTGTATTTAATCCTTGAGTTTCAGTCTGTTCTTTGTCTAGCTTTGTTACGTGGTGTTTGTAGTTTAATTTCCTGTTGATTTTCTCTGTTCCTTGTTCAGATTACTCCATTAAAGGTTCTTGACGATATCTCCTTCATTGGGTGTTTTAATACTGCAACCCCAGTGTGACAGGCTTGCAGTCCTGCATGGCATTTAATGCGATTGGCACGGGTTTGAATCCGCCTTATGCTGAGCTTGCATTTATTTTTAATAAAAATGATAATGTTCTAAAAGTAGAAATAAACTGCGAACAAGTGTTTAATAATAAACTGTGAATAAAGTGTTTATTGTGTAGGGTTAGGGGAAGGTGTAGACAAGGTTTTTATTCTCCCAATAAGGCAGCATCCATTTAATAATTTTAATAAGTATAATAATTTACACTCTATGATATTATTGCATCCTATTAATGTACAAAAATACTGAGGTGCAAATAGTATCTGCCGATATAAAGTATAGATCTAATTACTATTTACTCTTATTGCAAAGAACTGATAATTTTACATGGTGTAAATAGAATCTACCGCCGAATCTCACCTAGTGTAAACAGCATATCGCTAAGAAAATGCTGCTATTGTCACTTTGTGTAAATAGTCGCTGCCTTATTATTGTCCCTAGTTCACATTAGGGTATTTCACATTATGGTCACATAATGCTTTTAAGAAAGTAGCAGTGGCTTGCCTTGGAAAGACTTAATATTATAAATAATATGCAATAATATCATAGAGTGTAAATTAATATACTTATACTTATATGAAATTCATTTTAATACAGTCAGACAAGTTCAACATGCAATGTGCTGAAATGACATGAATGAGAATGTAACTGTGATCGGCTAACTCTTTAGTATTATGACAATAAAATCTTCTTTCAGTTCTACTGGTCCTACCATATGCATCAGGAGTGTAAGAAAATTAATCTTTTGTGCCATACAATTGTGATATGTAATATGCCGAGGGTCACAGAGGGGGGTGCAGCTAGTTTTATGTTCTGTATTTGCTGATATTCACCTAGAGAGGGGGTTTGACCACTCGTTTATTTTCTGTTTGGTTGGTCTTTATTAGCTGGTTTCCAGCCTGACAGAGCTAGTGGTTCTAGCTGGTCTGTCAGATGATTTTAGTTTCAAAACCTCTATAAAAAAGCATGATTGAGCCTTCTCTGTTGTTGGTCCTAGTCTATGGAATAACTTACCAATTCCAGTTAGAACTGCTTCACCAAGTTTGAAGTATTTGCTTAATATTTGCTTATAAAAACAAAGACAGTAATCTTACACTGGTTTTACTCACCTCCTCACTGTGCTCCTCCTCACTTCACTTTCTGCCTCCTCGACTTGCAGTCAGACGATACGACTGTAGCTGACAAGAGGTAACTACCAGCTTATTATTGCTGTTAATAAATTGAATACCATGTGAATTTGTAGTTGAATGAGGGTATCCATTTTCCAGATCCAATTTACTTGGCAGATTTGATCAATAATGTTAGCTTGTTAACTGCGAAAGAATGCTTGCTGATCTCTTTTAATTTGGCCAGGGGTGCAGGAACTATCTTCACAGGTTTATAAACACAATGCAATTTTTATAAATTCAGTAATATTGAAATCAGTAATGAATTTCACTGTTAAATGTATTGTGCTACAAACCTTTGTTCTTATTAAAATGTTTTAATTTTTTAGTTTTAATTCTCAAAATTATAGTCTATTATTTAATTTCTCTTGGATCTTGACTGGTGCTCATCAGGGTCTGAAATTAGATCCTGAATGCAGTTACTTATTAGTTTGTTACTTATTGACTCCCCTTTAAATGACGCAACGCTTCCTTAAAGGATTAGTTCACTTCTGAAATAAAATTACCTGATAATTTATATAATATATATATCATATATATATGATAATTTATGACTTTCTTTTTTCAGTTGAAAAGAAATTAAGGTTTTTGAGGGGGGAAAAAATCCAGGATTTTTCTCCATATAGTGGACTTCACTGGGGTTGAAGGTCCAAATGTCAGCTTCAGTGCAGCTTCAAAGAGCTCTACATGATCCCAGACGAGGAATAAGAGTCTGATCTAGAGAAACGTTCGGTCATTTTCTGAATAAAAAAAATTAAATTTATATACTTTTTAACCACAAATGCTCGTCTTGCACTGCTCTGCGATGCGCCACGCATTACGTAATCATGTTGGAAAGGTCACGTGACATAGGTGAAAGTACACATCAAGTGTCCACAAAGCGAACATGCAAAGACTAAGTCAAACACCTTTTACAAAAAAAAAAAAAAAAAGAAAAACAAGGATGTCTGACCTTTCCAACGTGATAACGTAATGCATGGCTCATCACAGAGCTATTCCAAGACAAGCATTTGTGGTTAAAAAGTATATAATTTTTTTTTTTTTTCAAAAATAAACAATTGTTTCACTACCCTTATTCCTCATCTGGGATCATGTAGAGCTCTTTGAAGCTGCACTGAAACTGACATTTGGACCTTCAACCCGTTGAACCCCAGTGAAGTCCACTATATGGAGAAAAATCCAGGAATGTTTCCTCAAAAACCATTTCTTTTTGACTGAAGAAAGAAAGACAAACATATTGGACGACATGGAGGTGAATAAATTATAGAATAAACCAGCTCAAACCAGCTTCCACGCTTCAAAACATCCTATCCGGCATATGCTGTTTTTTTCAACAGGATGGATACACTTAAATCCACAGTAAGGATGCGTTCCTGTCACATATCACACATGTGCACTTCAATAAGCCGACAGAACGCAGGTTAATGTGTTTACATGCTGGACGAAATCTAGCTGTGCCGATCGGTTTATGCTTAAGCCTTTGACCTGGTCCTTACTCCGATAAAGGAAAACAAGTTAACGTTACATGAACATGACCCACCCCCTCCCTGGACCCCCTGCAAATTTATACACACTTTTGTCAGTCAAACACTTTAATACACATTTCTGGGTCTATTTGGTGAAATATTATGTTTGTTTTTTTTTTTGATACAGATAAACTTGCTGACTAGTAAAGGACCTGATTGAGACCATAATGACTCCTATTCTGAAGCTCATGCTGGCTTTGGCCACAGTTTTGGGGGTTGCAGTAACCACCGTAAACTCCATGCCCCCTAAGAGTGAGATACACCAATACACAAACCTCACACACACATACACCAAGAGTGAGGAACACTAATATAATGACTGTGTGTGTGTGTTGTGTGTGTGTGTGTGTGTGTGTGTGTGTGTGTGTGTGTGTGTGCTCTAAACTAAATGCTTTACCTACCTATTCTCCTAAATCACAATCTACAATGTCTGTTTTATCCATCCATGAAATAGGATATACAGTTTTGTTCTATGCACACGTGAACTAAAGAATCAGTACCTAATAAATTACTGTGTGAATGTTTGCATGTCACCACTGTGTTTCCTGACAGAACAGAATGTGAATCAGAATAACGCTTTTTTGAAGGATCAGCTCAAAAACGCCGCCCAGCAAGCACTAACCGCCATTCAATCTACTCGCACACCGACTGCTTCTGATGATCTAGCAGCCCGGGGCCAGCACGTCTTCAACAATGGAATCCTTAAGTTCCACCGCAACGTTCTGGAGGACCTGGTGGGCAATGAACAGGTGGATAACCTGGTGAAGGACTCAATAATCCCCCTTGGCCAAACTGAAAAAACTGCAATTAGTGAAATGGTGGTCCACTTCAGGTCAGTGTGTGTGTGCTCAGGTGGGATGAGTGCTACAGGGTGTAGACACTTTAGTGTGTAAGCGCATTTTTATAATGTGATGACTGTCCCTTTAACATCGCTTTGCTTTGAATACATGTGCGGTCCTGAGCGGGAAGTGCATCAAGACGCGCCGCGTCTAGCAGCAAGCAACTCACAGTATCAGTATCTGGACAACGCGGACAGACCGAGTGGCGCTGCCTGTATGCGTACACTCATAGGGCTCGTTCACACAGAACGCGTTTTTGCTTTGAAAACGCGAGACGCGGGCAGTGGAATGGGGGAAACCGCAAGGTCTCGAGACGCTTTTTAAAACTTTTTTAAACTGATTTTAACTTAGCTGAACTGATTCATGGCTTTAGAACGCCATGTCATGCGCGAGATGCTGCAAGACGCGAGCGCAACGGTTCTGCACGTCCTTCTAGCGCATGTTTGCATAGAAAAACAAAGAAAAAGTAGCGCATTGGAATGGAAAAAGCGCGTTCTGTGTGAACAGCCCCAAAGAAAACAATGTGTTCGAATTTTAAAGACGTGGTGCGGCGTTACGCTTCTCGACCGATGTGCGAACCTTCACTCACTGAACCCTGCAGTCGTCAGTATAGTCCAATAAAAATACAAATCATACAAAAATACAGTTTCTGAAAACGTTCAATGAGGTACTGTACTTAAAATGTTGAAATGTTGAAATTAATAATGAACAATACTTTTATTAACCTTACAGATGGAATCTTATAAATTGTTACCATTTCATATAAATCCAAACAGTCATGCTTAAAGATGACCATCTTTAAATATCTACACAAAGGCCATAGCATTGACATTAGATATTGTATGTATGTATAGCCTACATTATTTGCTTCCATTTTAGAACACTGATTATTATTTAAATAAGATTTGTATTGTGTTACAGTGATGATAAAAGAGAACTGAAATCGAATGCATTTCTGATTAGTTTATATATGTCTGCTGCATGACGACACAGTTTGCTTTCTCATGACACTAGTTTTAATTATGCAACTTTGCTGCATAACAAATTGATAAAAGCGACCAGCTGGATATAAACTAATGCAAATAGATGGTAACAATCATGACATTAAACATTTGGGTCGAACTTGCGTGTGTTTTTGTCACATTGTTTTAAAGATCAAAGTGAAGGATAAAAAAGTCATTTTCTCCTTAAAGAATGAATTGATTCTGAACTGCCGAAATGAGTCTTCAGCAATTCCAGTCTCACTTTCTGTTACAAACCTACATAACAATGTAAAAATTTGCTTAATGGCAGCTGGTTGCTCACGAACAACATCTATTTTGACCTGCCTTCAAATTCAAACACTGAGACTGGAAGAGTTTGGTTTGTGTTGTTGACATGACATCTTTACGGTGTGAAAGCAAATCCACTTTGCATGCACTTCCAAAAGACAAGCACTTGCGCTGGAATTGATACTGTAAAACTGACGCCTTTGTTACTGTTCGAATCTGCGTCTCATTTCAGAGGCTGCGTCCTCCGGGGGTCGCATTTGAAGGCTGCATACATCATTAAGGATGTCTTATTTAAGAAAAGTAGCCTAACCATAATAAAACTAATGGTTATTCCTCGTGAGGTGCAAAATGCTGTATTTTCTTTCTTACTTGGTTGTTTTTCTTAAATGAACCGGCCTCGATGACGTATACAGCCTTCAAATGCGACCTCCGGAGGATGCAGCCTTCGAAATGAGTAGCCTGTACAAATAGTAGTTCAGACTATGTGCCAATATGTAGTTCATGCAGTGATATTTATATTTTATAACAGACCTATAGGTTCAGATGTTTTGGTAATGGCATTTATTCATGCAAAATAAAAGGCTGATAACTTTCACTTTGTGATTATGAAGACTGAGTGAATGTAGGCAATAATTCTGGTGGATGAAGGGCCCCCTCAAGAGGTAAAGCCCAGGGGTCCCTTGTATTCTTAATGCGGCCCTGCCAGTATCGGTATCTGAAATTCGGTGCTGGTACCCAACGGTAGCTTTTTTCTGTACTTTACTCGCTGTGTAATAACAAAAACTTGTAGTGTTTTCATGTTGTTGTTATGCATTTTCTTGTATCCATCTGGCTGAGGAACTTCAGTACAGCCATGCTGAACTCCTCGAACCCAACACTGGGGGACACATGTCGTTCAACAGAGGATAGAGACAGAGGAGGAGACACTGCGAGCGGCGGCAGAAAAGAGGCAAGCGAGCTGGCGTGCTAACTAGGCTAAAGGCTAACCTGTTTAAGCCCCCGCTCCCCTACCATCTTCCTCTCTAATGCCCGATCAATCTGCAATAAGATGGATGAGATTCGACTGAGACTGACAACACAGAGGAATATAGCAGCATGATGGAAATCATGGAAATCTGGCTGGATTTCATCACCCCAGACGCAGCTATCAAGTTAGGGGCCATTCACATATCGCATCTAAAAACACGTGGAAGGTGCGGCCGGCCGCACCGCTTTCTCCTTCTTTCCAAAGCGCTTGCGCTACAGTGCCGTCGGTCGTTGCTATGCAACCATGAACTGCACTCTCCACGAGGAGTAGGAAGTTTCAGCAAAGGATAAATTGATTTCTAACCCTTGCATTAGCTGTACTACTAGATATATTTATGGAGATGAGAAAATGATCAGCTGTTTGGCTGAGATTTCAATGTTTTGTTATGGAAAGGACGATCGGTTGGTTCTTGTCACATGACCTGCGGTGCGCTTGCGGCATTCTGAAAAGTTGAGAATTTATCTCGATGCGCCTGGAAAATGCATCGCTTCCATTATGAGCGTGTGTTACACACAGAAGGGGACGGAGACACAGGTAATAGTTAAGATGTGTTTATTAAACAACCAGAGGATGAATGGTAGAATGCAGGTGAGTAAATGGCAGGATAAGTTCGTGACTGGAGCAGTGACTGGATCTGATGATTTTTCTTATCTTTTCCCAGGGAACGTGGTTGCAAGCAGATAGGACACGGAGACACTAGGAGTCACGGAGAACACTGGAGACAGGTAAACAGGCGTTAAAGGAGTCCTCAAGGTAAGCATAACAGGTAGGTATGCGTTAACGAGACCGGACAATGACTGTGTGATCTGGAGTGTCTTATGTAGTGCTGCTGATGGTGACTGGGATGAGTGTCAGGTGGAGCTTGTTAATACTCAGGGGAGGGAGTGCATTGTGATTGGGTGAGTGAAGAGCCTGGCGTGTCTGTGACAGCGAGCCTGCTGTGCGGCTACATTTGAAATAACTGACTTGTGCACAGAAAAGACACAATATGTGAATGGCCCCTATGCGGCGTTCACACAGGACGCAGAATGTGCTGTGCTCGCTGCTGGGTACAAGTCACCCCGGACCCACAAGTTTGAAAAACTAGCATGATCCAGCAGTTAAGAGCTAACATCATGCTAACAGACTCATTGTGTAGCCTGCTAAAGCACTAAAACATGTGTGAAATGTTTTCAAACTTGTCTATAATTGTTCAGACACTACAATCAAAGAACCTTGAACATAGAAATTTTACTTTGAAAGGAAAAAAAGGAAAAGGTTAAAATGTGCTTTCCTCTCATGCCATGTCGTGTCTCTCTTCTTTGGAGGATGAGTAAAATAGGTGGCTTTTCAAAATTATGTGGTCACATGACCAATTTTTTCTATGGTTTTCCAGAAACAATAGGTGGAACTACAGTACTTCCCCCCTGGCACGAATCACCCCACTCTCCTCCACCAGATTGCATACTGGGAGAAAAGATCAATGGAGGATGCCATTGCCATTGTGCTTCACATACTTTAGGAACACCTGGAGCACAAACACACCTGTGCAAGGCTGCTTTTTATTGACTTTAATTCAGTTTTTAATACAACCCGGCCAGACACACTCCTGCTGAATCTGTACAACCATGGACTGAACAATTCATTATGTAACTGGATACTTCACTTTTTAACCAACCGCTCTCAATGTGTGAAAATAAGCGAGCATGTTTCAAACACCATATCTTCTTATTTTCAAATTATTATTATTATTAGGCTATTATTATTATTTCAGTAAAAGAAAAAGTCTAAACCTCTCAATTTGAACATTTTGTTATTTATTTATACATTTTACACACTAGACAATCCTCGCTTTACCTCCCAAAACATCCCTACAACCTCCAGACTGGCTGTCACGTGACATCACAGTGTCTCCAGTCCAGGGCATAGTGTGAAACACATTGTTATGTGTGCGGTGTAGCATGGTTTGTGTGTGTGTATATGTGTATGCACACGTGTGTGAGACAGAGAGATATGCAATTTGTGAACATAGAGCAGGATGGAGAGGTCAAAGGAGAGTCAATGACTGTATAACACCAGACTGATCAGAGATACATCAGTATTAGGGAGACAGATGGCATCAAATACAGCATTTTCCATTACAGTATGTATGCCATGTGATACAGTAAACAGATTACCATGGTAGAGATTGCCACATTACTGTAACTCACCCTTATAAAGGTTGACTACAGTATAGATTTAATCATATGGTACAGTCAGAACATTTACTGGATTGACAGCATATTCTGTAGCACAGAACCTCATGGCTATTTCATACCTTATTGATACTATTACAAACAATATGGATTCAATTACATAACCTAAGTTAGGTAATGTAAGTGTACTTTCGAAAGTGGTATCTGTAGCCTGTATTAATGTAATTATTTCAACAACAAGGATGATTTGAAACGTGTCTTGTATTGTTCGCTATTGAATGAACTGATTGTTAAAAGTACTAAATTAAAAGAAGATTATACTGTTGTGTTTCTGTGAATAAACCAAATGTTCTCATTACATATCACAATAATCTTGTGTTTGAAACAATGATTATGTTGACTGAAATATATATAACCATAATGAACCATAATAAATTTTTTCAGATTTAGGCCAGTTTTGTTGATTTTATTTGCCAATTTCTATAAAAATGCTCTCTGTTGCAGTCACACACATGTGTGTGTTTGTGTGTGTGCATGAGTTAGAAAGTTCGTTCCACTTTGTGTTTATGGTCTAGGACCAGACCTTTATGGAAATGTAGAACATTTCAAATTTATTCTGGATTTTTTTTTAAAGTTAAAGTCACAGGGTCTCATGCCCCTGAGATGAAGGGAACACTTTTTAAAAATGAAGGAAACTGTCAGCGGGGTCAGATTAACCCAAGGACCCATTAAGGGTTCATTTTTGGTATTAGTACATTTACTGTTGCATAAACAGCTTCAGTTTCTTTTTTCTTTTTGAGATTTTTTGACATAATGAGACATTTTTCACTTTTTTCACAATTTCAGTTGTTGTTATAACTTGTTTGTGGTGTGTTTTTCTCTGTAGTTCGGAGGACGGTTATGTGGATTATAATGCAGGTGTGTACGGAGAGTATGCGAGGATGCTCCGAGAGGCATTTGTGGCATACCTCAAGGCTTGTACATCTAAAAACAATAATGCGAGAGAAGGAATCCAGAAGATGCGTAAGAAGGTGCAGTTCATCGCCGATGAGTTGGTGAACCATGACGTGTATGTGGACCCGATGGCCCGCGATCGCTGGCTGCATGAAAACCAAAACTACGTGGAAAAGTACAATCGGGTCAGAGATGCATTGAAAAATATGTTCAAGAACATCCTGCAGGACTTCCGAAAAGTGTCCGAAAAGATCCGTTGCATTCCCGAGTGAAAAAACTTGAAATAGGACAGGTTAGACAGCTGGTTCCTGGATTATTCATGTACAAAAAAATAAATAACTGTTAATGCACAAAAATCAATCAATAAATAAGCCATAAAAAGTGAATCATTGACAGATCCAAAATACATTCTGAGTAGTTCAGTAGAGCACCCCGTTCACACCGCCAGCGACTGCATGTCACTAGTCTCTCGGTGCGTTCCAAATGGGATATATCGCCCTCTGAAGGGCACTTGTGAAAACAATCATGGCCGCCATACTGAAGGGTCGTTCCAAACCGAAGTGCTCAAAACTGGCCACTTTAAAGGGTCCTTCAGAATGAAGAATTTCGAAGGGTACAACTGATGGACACTTTGAGTCCCCATGATTCTTTGCACAGGGAAGTTGTTTGACGTCACAGAATGGGTACAGGAGGCTCGGAGTTCGATTTTACCTATAAATGTATATATAGTATTTTTCTATACTACTGTAATATTTATACAAGTTAGATTTGGCACATTATTATGGTCAAAACGACAGTGTACTTCAACAAAAATACTTTACAGCTCCCTTTATCAGTCCATTCAAATGTTTCAAATTCACAGACATAGTATACATTATATTTAAAGTAAAAGACCGGCAGTAGCTTATAATGTTACTACAGTAAATGAATGTGTATTAATACAAAGAGTACACCAGGGGGGAAAAAGACGAAGCCGCCTTCTTGATTGTCTCATTAAGATGACGCAGAAGTGCGTTCCAAAAAAAGTTTTTTGACCCCTACACCCTTCATCCCTTTGAAGCTCTCACTTCGGAGGGTAAACCCTTTGAAAGATTAGGGCATATAGGGATGAGCCCTTCCGAATGGAACGCAGGGTGGTTGTCGCTCACTAAATTCGCTTATTATTTGCATAAAGTTGGAATTTCTGAACTTTTGTCGCGTGTCTCCCGTCGCTTGACACGCCTGTTGCCAACGATCTGTCACTCTTGTCACATTGAAATGAATGGGGTCATGTCGCTTTGTCGCTGCCTGTCGCAGGCGGTGTGAACGGGGCTTAAATCATAAATCATCTATTAAATCATATAGTGGATGACCTTCAAAGTAAATGACCTTTTCTCATGTAACTCTTGTTCTCTTTTCAGCAGATAGACACACATCAAGAGATCTATCTTCTGACCCGAAGTGATCACTGGGAGGAGCTCTTCTTTCTGAAATCAATACTGCTTTGGTTTTACCCACATTCAGTTTTAAATCACATGAGCTAATAATAATAATAATAATAATAATAATACTAATTTAAACTCTCTTTGTAGGCCAGATCATTGCCTTGTTTAATTAAACCCAACAGGGCTCTATCATCTAAAAACTCAAGTATTTGACAAGAGACCGTACGATGCTATGGGACTCTTTTTATAGTTAAATAGGAATAGTTGACCCAAAAATGAGAATGATACTTTACTCACTCTCAGACCATTCAAGAAGTTGGGACATTAGGGGAAATTACAATACACAAAAGAAAAGATTGTATGTTTGTAATGTATGATGTGTTTTCTTTGTGTTTTGTGTTGAAGCCAAAGACAAATTTAAACTCACAGAACTGAATTGTGATTTGTTAATTCTGTCACATCTTTATTTATGACTTCAAATTCAAAATATGCTTATATTAACTAAATACCATTAAGTTGTTCAATGGAAACACAGGAAATGGTTTCTTTGTACTTTTGTCAGTTAAATAAAGGTTCAAAATAATTAACAAATCACAGATTCTTGTTTAAAGGGATAGTTTACTCAAAAATAAAAATTTGATGTTTATCTGCTTACCCCCAGGGCATTCAAGATGTAGGTGACTTTGTTTCTTCAGTAGAAATGTACAAATGATGATTTTTAACTCCAACCATTGCAGTCTGTCAGTCGTATAATGCATGGCAATGGGAACTTCGTCTATAAGAGTAAAAAAAACATGCACAGACAAATCCAAATTAAACCCTGCGGCTCGTGACGACACATTGATGTCCTAAGACATGAAACCATTGATTTGTGCGATTTTTTACCTCTAATACACCACTATGTCCAACTGCCTTGAGCGTGCGCACGGATACGGTATGTGTGAGGTATGCGTTCTGGCGTATCTTAAACATGGTGCCTGTAGTACAACATTTGTTATACAAATGGAAGTAAACCATTAAAAAACATGGTTTTATTACATCAAAACCATTTTATTTTGTTACTTTTTGTAAGGGCAGCTTTACAAATAAAAAGGAGACATACAAAGATCTTGTTCACATACCTCAGTTGGATGTGGAAAAACCATGGAGAATGTAATCTTTTGGTTTTAAGTCGGTTTGAACAATCCGGATAAGTGCAAGTAAGTACCATTTTGATTAGTCTACAATGTTTGTGCACTGTGTTTGTGCACAGTTGGACATGGTGGTGTTTTAGAGGTAAAAATTAAATAAATACTGTTCAGTTTCTCGCACAAATCGATGGTTTCATGTCTTAGGACATCAATGTGTCTTCACGATTCGCAGGGTTTAATTTGGATTTGTCTGTGCATGTTTTTTACTCTTATAGACGAAGTTCCCATTGACATGCATTATATGACTGACAGACTGCAACGATTGGAGTTAAAAATCATCATTTGTGTTCTACTGAAGAAACAAAGTCACCTACATTTTGGATGCCCTGAGGGTAAGCAGATGCACATCAAATTTTCATTTTTGGGTGAACTATCCCTTTAAAGGCACAATATATAAGGTTTCACCACTAGAGGTCGCATTTTCAAATCAATAACAAAGGCGAAGCTTGATGACGCTATGAAGGAGAGTGGAATGATGGGAGATGTCGTTTTCACCATGAAGAGAAGCGGAAACAGACGATAGTGCAGATATTACATCATTGATAGACGACAATGACAAGGGACAAGCCATTATTTAAAATTGGAATTTCTCTGGATTTACAAATCCTTGGGAACTTTTCTGATAATGTATGTACACAACTGCATGAAATATATCACACTGTGCAAGAGGTTTTTGGATATTTTATTACAAAAATCTTACATATTGTGTCTTTAATACAATGTCACAAATATCCCAACTTTTCTGGAAATGGGGTTTGCAGAATAAGGTTTGTTTGATGTATTGAAGCATTTCTTGTGGAGGATCTAAGGATTCTCAATAGCCTACTTGATTATATCATTTATCATTTAATCATTTCATTATATTAATTCATGTAATTTTATGTTTTTATTTACCATACTTATTTCCTTCTATTGTTGTTTATATTGTGTGGTTTGAAGGGATGTTTGTCTTCATGAGAAAGAGAAAAGAGAATGTCTCCATTTCAAGGTTTTTAACATCACAGGACGATAATGTGAAGAAGTCATTTTTCATTGTTTTTCCCTTGTTCACTTGTTGGATTGTGCTGGTCAGACAAAGTCTGTTAAGTTAAAACATACACAACTAAGATTATTCAATAAGTCTGCTCTTTTTTCATCACTTTGTCCTTCTGTTCTTCCCTGGATTTCTCAGTTAAACTCTCAGGCTGATAGAAGACTTTGGCGTTCAGGTTCACATCCAATATATTTGATATTTCTGACGTGAAGATCCATACGATTTAACATTTTGGCATGATCTAATAGGGGTAAATTGAGCCTAGGGAGAGGATAAGTTGAGTCACATGGGGGTAAATTGTGCAATTCATTATATATATATATTATATATATATACACACACAACACACACACACACACCATGGCACTATAGTGGCATCATCATTTATGTAGTCAAGTCACCTCTATTTATATAGATTATGCAGATTATGTCAAAGCAGCTTTACATTGATGACTAGTACATAATTTTGGCTCTTAAAGAATAGTGTCAATGCAGGCAGATCAAAGCACTGTTGAATATCAAATGTCAAATCAAATGTCAAGTGTCCCCAACTAAGCAAGCCAAAGGCGACAGCGGCAATGAACCCAAACTCCAACAGGTGACATCAGGTGGCAAACAGTGTTAAAATGGAGAAAAAAAACCTTGGGAGAAACCAGGCTTAGTCGGGGGCCAGTTCTCCTCTGGCGAACAGTGCTTTGTTACGATTCAGGTAGCTATCATAAGTCCGATAGGATCACAACATTCAAAGTATTTATTACAGTTCCATCCAGTTGAGGATCGTATTCATCACGCCGGTATGGACGGTTTGTTGAGGAGCTGCACCACTGGCTGTCGTGTCGATGAGGCCTTCACAATGGATGATCTAGTTGACTCAATCTCTGCTGATACTATGTGTTGTGGTCGTGTCAAGGCGCAGGTCCTCGGTCTCACCTGGATACGGCCCAGATCCTGTTGACTATGGTAAACTTCGGGATAAACAGAAAGACTAATATTAGCGTAGATGCCATTCTTCTTCTGATGTAATGAGTACATCTGGTGTTATAGGAAGTGTTCCCGGTTCCTGCTGACCTAATTTTTGCAGCCTAATAATCCTTTAACGGATTTGAAAATATAAATTTATAATGTGTTATGTGTATGCCAGGTTAAAGAGATGCGTTTTTAGTCTAGATTTAAACTGACAGAGTGTGTCTGCATCCCGAACAATGCTAGGAAGATTGTTCAAGAGTTTAGGTGCCAAATAGGAGAAGGATCTACCGCCTGCAGTTGATTTTGATATTCTAGGTATTATCAGATGGCCTGAATTCTGAAATCGCAATAAACGAGAAGGACTATAATGCATTAAGAGCTAGCTCAGGTACTAGGGAGTTAAACCATTTACTGCTTTATAGGTAAATAGCAAGATTTTGAAATCTATACAATGTTTAATAGGAAGCCAATGCAGTGATAACAGAACTGGGCTAATATGGTCATACTTCCTAGTTCTAGTAAGAACTCTAGCTGCTGCATTTTGAACCAGCTGTTTGTTTAATAGGTGAGCAGAACAACCACCCAGTAAAGCGTTACAGTAATCTAGCCTTGATTTCTAGTTTTTGAATATGTGATCAGATAACTCTTTTGAATTAAGACAGTAAAATCTTCTTTAAGTTCTACTGGACCTGCACCAGGAGCATAAGAAAATTGATCTTTTGTGCCATACAATTGTGATATATAATATAATACAGTTGCAAGAAAAAGTATGAACCACTTGCAGAATCTGTTAAAATGTGAATAATTTTAATGAAATAAGAGAGATCATACAAAATGCATGTTATTTTTTGTTTAGTACTGTCCTGAGTAAGATATTTTACATAAAAGATGTTTGCATTTAGTTCACAAGACAAAACAATAGCTGAATTTATTAAAATAACCCCATTCATAAGTATGTGAACCATTGATTCTCAATACTGTGTGTGGTTACCTGATGATCCACGACGTTTTTGTTTGTGATGGTGTTCATGAGTCTCTGTTTGTTCTGAGCAGTTAAACTGAGCTCTGTTCTTCAGAAAAATCCTCCAGCTCCTGCAGATTCATCAGTTTTCAAGCATTTTTGCATATTTGAACCCTTTCCAGCAGTGCCTGAATGATTTTGAGATTCATCTTTTCACACTGAGGGACTCAAACACAACTATTAAAAAGGTTCAAACATTCACTGATGCTCCAGAAGGAAACACGAGCATGAGAGTCGGGGGGTGAAAACTTTTGAATTCAAATATCAAGGTAAATTGTACTTCATTTTTCTTCCGGGAAACATGCATGTATCTTCTGTTGCTTCCGAAGGGCAGTACTAAATGAAAAACAATGATATTTAAACAAAATAAGAAAAACAGTGACATCTTCATCCTGTTCAAAAGTTTTCACCCCCTGACTCTTAATGCACCGTGTTTCCTTCTGGAGCATCAGTGAATGTTTGAACCTTTTTTATACAGGATATCCAGTTTTGTTTTATGCACACATGAACTACTGAATCAGTACCTAATAAATTACTGTGTGAATGTTTGCATGTCACCACTGTGTTTCCTTACAGAACAGAATTTTGGGAATCGGATATGTGATGGCAATTTTGAGAAGGATCAGCTTCAAAACGCCGCCCAGAACGCACTAGATGCCAAGCTGACTGCTTCTCATAAGCTAGCAGGCCGGGGCCAGCATGTCTTCAACAACAACCTCCTTAAGTTCCACCGCAGTGTTCTGGAGGATCTGCTGAAAGATGTGGGGGGCTACGAGCAGCTGAATAACCTGACGGAGGACCTGATGCCCCTCAAAAAATGCAACAAAATGCAAATGGAAAAACAATGTTGGCCGACTTCGGGTCAGTGTGTGTGTGCTCAGGTGAGATGAGTGCTATAGTGTGTAGAAACTTTAGAATGTAAGTGTAGTAGGTCTGAACAATAATACAATATTAATAATTATCATGATAAAAAATTAAGATTTAATGTCACAGCTCTCACACTCATGCAGACCACGTCTAGTACATTCCACTGTCACAATCCATAGTGTGAACACACTGTTATGTGTGTGGTGTAGTACAATTCAAATGTCATGAAAGACCATTCTCGTGCTGTTCTGTATCATATTCAGACTGGAGTAAGCATGTTTCAGTTTTTATGGACATAGCATTGACTGCATCTAATTTTCTGAATTGTAACCACAATTTAGCCAGAACTTTTAGCCATTGGCCTGTGTGATGTGTTTGAAGGTGCATGGTTGTTAGAAATGTCTTCCTTGGTGTTATACTTTCCACAGCAAAGTTAGGATTTATAGTGGAAACAGACCTGATTCAAATGGATCCTTGGAAGGGTCAAGCCGTGACTGATTGGCTTGTTCTGTCATGTGTCAGGGACATCAGTGGTTTCTCAGTTTTGCTCATTTCCATAGGAACTTTAGTTCTGTGGACGCTCTGCTTTCTGCACTCACCAAGGGAGGAAGAGTAAAGTTCTTCTGGACCCATGAAGCTGAAGCTGCCTTTTCTGAGCTCAAGTGTCGATTCATATCTGTCCCTATCCTAACTTTCCCAGAACCTGACAAACCATTTTAGTGGAGTTTCATAAGAATCTGGAATACATCCAACAGGCCAAATGTTTTCAAAGTCCACTGCATCTGCGCTGAAGCTCGCTGCATGATGCAATGCTACACAACTTCAGCTCGTGATTAGAATCTAAAACAGCTGTCTTCATAATACTGTATGTAAGACAAGTCCAACATAACAGACAAGTTCAACATGCAATGTGCTGAAATGACATGAATGAGAATGTAACTGTGATCAGCTAACTCTTTAGTATTATGACAATAAAATCTTTTTTCAGTTCTACTGGACCTACCATACGCACCAGGAGTGTAAGAAAATTTATCTTTTGTGCCATACAATTGTGATATGTAATATGCCGAGGGTCATAGAGGGGGGTGCAGTTAGTTTTATGTTCTGTATTTGCTGATATTCACCTAGAGGGGGTTTGACCACTCGTTTATTTGCTGGTGGTCTTTATTAGCTAGTTTCCAGCATGACAGAACTGGTGGTTCTAGCTGGTCTGTCAGATGATTTTAATTTCAAAACCTCTATAAAAAAAGCATGATTGAGCCTTCGCTGTTGTTGGTCCTAATCTATGGAATAACTTACCAATTCCAGTTAGAACTGCTTCCTGTTAATATTTGCTTAAAAAAACACCTTTTATCAATAGAATTCAACCAGGCATAATGTTTTGTGTTCTTTTGTATTGATTTTTGTTGTATTGTACAGCACTTTGAGTCAACCATGAGTTGTGCTGAAAGTGCTTTACAAATAAAGAAAAAAAGGACAGTCATCTTACACTGGTTTTACACGAGGGAGGGGGGTGGCACTTTTTACTCGCCCCCTCGCTGTGCTCCTCCTCACTTCACTTTCTGCCTCTTGACTTGCAGTCAGACGATACGACTGTAGCTGACAAGAGGTAACTACCAGCTTATTATTGCTGTTAATAAATTGAATACTATGTGAATTTGTAGTTGAATGAGGGCATCTATTTTCCAGATCCAATTTACTTGGCAGATTTGATCAATAACGTTAGCTTGTTAACTGCGAAAGAATGCTTGCTGATCTCTTCTAATTTGGCCAGGGGTGCAGGAGCTATCTTCACAGGTTTATAAACACAATGCAATTTTTATAAGTCAGTACTTTTTAAATCAGTATAGCTTCAGTAATGAATTTCACTGGTAACTGTATTGTGCTACAAACCTTTGTTCTTATTAAAATGTTTTAATTTTTTAGTTTTCATTTTCGAAATTACAGTCTATTATTTTAATTTCTCTTGGATCTTGACTGGCGCACATCAGAGTCTGAAATTAGATTGTGACAAAAATGCAATCAAAATCAGTTCCTGAATCCAGTTACTTATTAGTTTGTTACTCATTGACTCCTCTTTAAATGACACAACGCTTCCTTAAAGGATTAGTTCACTTCTGAATTAAAATGTCCTGATAATTTATGTCAATATTACATCATATATATGATATTTAGCTTTCTTTCTTCAGTTGAAAAGAAATGAAGGTTTTTGAGGGGGGAAAAAATCCAGGATTTTTCTCCATATAGTGGACTTCAACAGTTACCAACGGGTTGAAGGTCCAAATGTCAGTTTCAGTGCAGCTTAAAAGAGCTCTACATGATCCCAGACGAGGAATAAGAGTCTTATCTAGAGAAACGTTCAGTCATTTTCTGAATAAAAAAATAAAATGTATATACTTTTTAACCACAAATGCTCATCTTGCACTGCTCTGAGATGCTCCACGCATTACGTAATCACGTTGGAAAGGTCACGTGACATAGGTAAAAATGTATACATCAAGTGTTCACAAAGCGAACATGCACAGACTAAGGCCAAAGTCCCTTTAAGACAAGTCATTTCACTCGGCGGCCATCTTTGAAACGCCTCTCGGGCATCCTGGGCACATGCAGCTCCAAAGCTGTTTGCCAAGCTTCCGATTAAATTTCATATTTGAAATCACCAATAAAATATCTGACAACAACTGTCTCATAATTTTTTTCCAAATGCTCGAATCATGACAAAAAAACCTGTATTTTTATGCTGGATCAAGCTAATGCGCATGCGCAGACCTAAATGCGCGTCTCTTGTGCCTCATTTCGGAGGCGTGCGTCTGTCTGTTTCTATAGAAACCGGAGCTTCTAATGGCCGCTGCAGTGACGTGATGACTTTACCAGTCGGCGATTGGCTCTTATTAGAAGGGGGACTATTCCGCCATATTGCGCGTTACACTTCTCCCATTCAGACAATACGAGTGAGAGTTATTAATATTTAACGATTTATAAAAGATGAATCATTGTCTGGCCATCTGGAATACTGGTATGGAGATAAAGGTTAATTTTTTTGTAGTATTACGTGTGTATATTAGCACCATTTGTTGTTTTCTTGTGGTATGAGATAGAGTGTTTGGACCCGGAAGCGCTGCCGCGTGACGTCAGACTTAACAACCGAATAGTCTTTGCTAAGGCCCCGTCCACATGGAGACGCGTTTCTGTGAAACAGCACAAATTTTTTTATCGGATAGGCCTTTCGTCCATATGGATCCGGCGTTTTCGAACGGTGAAACCGCTATTTTTTGAAACCGGGTCCCAGAGTGGATAAATTTAAAAAGCTGTCTTTGCGTTATCGTGTGGACAGCAATCCGTATATTTTCTGAAACGATGATGTCATCACCCACGTTTTGACCCTAGTCAGACCGGTGTGTCTCTACGTCCTGAAAAGTGAAGCTGCGGGCTCTTTGATCGCCCCCTGGAGCTGGATGCAGTACAGGTCATAAACCCCGCTCTTCAATGCAGTCGAATGAGACTTCAGTGAAAACTGCTTCACATAAAACTTTCTGAAAGATGGTTTTGGTCATTTAAGGTAGTTGTTATCACGCTGATATATTATTCAATTGTTAGTCTTGTGATGATTTAGATTTTAGCTAGCAATTTGAGGCTATAAAAACGGGGCATGTCATCGTGATTCGCAGTTGATGACAGCTTGTCTGAGGACTGTAGGAGCTTCGAGGGAGATTGAAGATGTTATAACTAACTATTAATTTTCGATTTCTTTGTTATTTAACACCAACAAAATGAGTTGTTCAGCAGTAAACTGTACTAACCCGACCTACAGGATCTGACGGATCACTGAACTTTTTTCTGTAACATTAAATATTGGTGTTATAAGCTAATTAATAAATGTTATTAGTTAAATAACACACCTAATGTTAACCATGCGGGAAAAAGCAGGTGATTTATCTGGCAGTTACTAATTATTTTTATGGGTATAAAATAATAATTAGCAGCACAAAACTAATGATAGCGTACTCTAATTACAGCAATCGATCTCCTGTAACGTTAGTTGAACTTGATTTAAAATGGCAGGACCGTTTCTGACGATTTAGAGTAGTTTCTAGTGGCATATTGATTTTATCTACTGAATTTGCTGTTTCAAAAATATTATTGCTCTAGAAACAGAATAGCCTATTATTTTATAGGTAGAATTTTAAATTGTGTATATTTTTATAGTCTATTTAAAATACATGAATGATGACGCAGTGTCTGGGCGGAAGTTTGTGATACGCGACCTCCGCCTCGGGCTCCCTGACGATTCCTTCTGCGCATGCCCAGGCTCCAAACTTTTTTTTTTTTTTTTTTGACGTATTGCGTAACGTGTCAGCGCCCAATTAAGCACTGAGTGTAATGTGCAAGAGACAGTGAAGCATATACTGTTAGACTGCAAAAAATATGAAGAAGATCGGGCAGAATAAAGGCACAGATGGATGAACAAAGCATGACACTTGAGCATTTATTAGGGAAAATCATCTGGGAGTATACACAATTTATTAATTTTGTTTTTGAAAACACATGGATTAAGTGAAAGAATTTAATAGGAAGAATTTCTTTTGTAAAGGTCTTATATAAGTTTCTATTTCTATTATTACTTATTTAATTTTTCACCTCTCCTTTGATGTCATTCTAATACCCACACTCCAGTCTAGTAGGTGGCAGTAATGCACCTTTGAGATTAGTTGCCAACCGCATTAAACCGAAAGAAGAAAGAAGAAGAAGAAGAAGAAGAAGAAGAAGAAGAAGAAGTGTCAGCGCCCATTCATCTGCCCATTTTGGCTTCAGTTCAATACAATGGAAGGAAGCAGCGTCGCGTCGTCCATCTTTTTTTACAGTCTATGAGTCAGACGCGCTAACACCACAAAACAGCACCAACAACAGCAATAGCAGACTCTACATGCTTGTGTTCGTGCTGCAGAAGCTACTGAGCCAAAATAAAGCGTTATTTCAACAACGCTGTACTGTTCGTTCAAACCGCCGCCGGCGGGAGAGTCAAAGTAAATGACTAGTTGTGGCAACCAATCGGAATCCTCTCAAAGCGAGGACCTCTACATTCCGATTGGTTGCCGCCGAACCGCGTCATAGCTCATTACCATAAAGTTGAGTTGGATTCAGCTCTCCTGGACGCTCTCACCGTCCTAGACGCGCCGCACCGCTCTCGCTGAAAATAAATGACTTCCTGTCACTTTGACGCTCCGCTGGCGGTGTGAACACACAGTAAGCTTTGCTATAGTTTATGAGAGGCCATTCAAGACATATTTCAAACTTTACTCGCGCACACACTATCACACTGTCTCTCATACTCTACTATAATGTCTCTCACACACTATCAAACTCTCTCTCACACACTACCAAACTCATTCACACGCAAACTCTCTCGCGCACACTACCAAATTCATTCACAGCAAACACTGCACTACTCCAACCTCTATACATATCACACTATGTCTCATCACACATCAACTCTTCGCGCACACACAACTCATTTCACACGCTCCTCTCAAAACAATCTACTCCGGGCACCCTACCAAACTCATTCACACGCTCTATCAAACTCTCTCGCGCACACTACCAACCATTCAAACGCTTATCAACTCTCTCGCGCACACTATCAAACTCATTCACACGCTCTATCAAACTCTCTCGCGCACACTACCAAATTCATTCACACGCTCTATCAAACTCTCTCGGGCACACTACCAAACTCATTCACACGCACTATCAACTATTCAAACTTTATCTCACTCGCGCACACTATCAAAATCATTCAAAATCATCTACGCGCACTACACCATTATTCACAGCTCTCATCAAACTCTCTCGCCGCCCACATATCAAACTCATTCACAGCACCAAACTTCTCGACGCACACATAAAAAATTTCACGCATATCAAATCTCCGCGGCACACTACCAAACTCATTCACACGCTCTATCAAACCCTCTCGCGCACAATACAAAGCACTAATACCAGTCAAACTCTTCACACGCTTATCGCGCACACATCAAATCAACACCTCTCAAACTCACGGCACACTATCAAACTCATTCACACGCACTGCAAAATTCTCGCGAATCTGCGCATATCAAAATCTCCGGCACACCTTTGGGGCCATTTAAGCCATTAATGGACGAGCGACAATTGCTGCGTGCGGCGCAGTAAATCACTTCCGCGAGAGGATAACAGATCTGCACGCGAGGAAACGGGAGCCCGCGAGCTCATTTTAAACCCGCGCGCGCGCATGGGTCAAAATACGCCAGGAACCAAACGCCTGGTGCCCAGAAAACGCCGTTATTTGCGGCGTTTTAGACGAAAAGACGGCGCAAAATATACGGCGTTATTTAGTACAAGCGCCGTAAATGACGGCGTTTTACCGCACGAAAAAACGCCGTTAATATCGGCGGTTTTGATCCGACCAAAACGCCGTTCATTTTGCCGTTTGGCGTTCCATATTACGCCGTCAGTTACGGCGCTTCAGTCTGTCAAAGAGCGGCGTAAAAAAGCGCGCGTTTCTATAATATTAAAAACCAGCCCCTCCTTTTTACTACACAGCCCCGCCCCATTAAAAGACGGTAAGACCTGTGTAGTAGAATGTCGATCCACCTCAAGAGTCCTGTCTTTTAACGCTATTGCAACTGATATTTGGACTTTCATCGTGTGATATTTGTATTTTTTCATTGGGCATGTGTGTATGTGCCTTTTCCTTAATCATATATGCCTATAAAAACTATTTTTTACTCTTTGTGTACGTATTGTTTGGAAAACACAGACTATCGTTTGTTCACGAGTCAGTAGTCTATCTTTATTTCGATGACAGTGAGTTAGGGTCTATCTCTCTCTCTCCTCTCTCTCTCTCTCTCTCTCCTTTCGGTTTTTGTATTATTCTGTTTGGTCTTTAAAATATCTACAACTGCGGTTTGCTGAAACTTCCCACAGGAATGCTTATTCATAATGCTTTTTAACAGGCGACCTGGACATGCTTTATAGCCTACACGCAACAGTAAATATAGGCTTCTTATTGTTGTGTTGCAATGGCTTGGGTCGGGTTATTGTTGATTAAAAAATATTTCCTACACAAGCGAGTTTGTTTTCGCCCACTTGATGCAAACCTTGAGCATAATACCTATAGGTTTCTGACGAACAAAACGGTAATGTAGGCTACATATACATTTCCTTGCTTTGTTCTTAACCTGATGAATTAATTTATCTCTTACATCGAGCAATGCTGCTGAATAAATAATAAACCATTATTGCGGTTACAGCAAATACACAAGGATTGTCTCCGTCCTGTTGCATATTTCCCGACATTATAGCTGTTATTGTGTGCTCGTAATTACAATTTCTAGCAGGCGCGGAGCATTTTTCAGTTCAATCATAGAATAATCAATTCTGCTTCCAAACTTCCAATAGACAATTAGACCTACAGACAGTTTTGTAATAACTAGGCACTTATATTTTTTACCAGTAGCCTATATATTCTTCTTTTTTTTATTGGCCTATGCACTTTAATAGATTCAATTAAAAAATAAAGCTTTCTTTCGGTTTGGAAAAATATCTTAATATTGATCAATGTTCATCAACACACACACACACACACACACACACATATATATATATATATATATATATTTTTTTTTTTTTTTTTTTTTTTTTTTTTTCCCATCCAGAGCATGTCACAAGGGATATTCTGAGTTGAACGAGCGGACTGAGCGAGAATCTTCAGAGAGGCGCTCTCACTATGGAGGAATATCCGCTCACATGCTCTGCACTGGAACATCATCGGCTATAGTACTAAGACTGTAATAGTATAGGCCTATATTATTCACATATAAATTATTATTTATTATCACGCATTGTCTTAAATGGACTTGATATCGCTTAGCCTACAGTGAATACTATATTGTGCACTACCTTAGCCTGTTCATTCTGATGTCAAATAGCCTATATAACGATATATATATATATATATATATATATTATATATTAATAATTCATTTTAATTTTAGCTGGATACTATTTGCACCTCAGTATTTGTACATTATAAAACAGTAGCTATGCAATAATAACATATTGAGTGTAAATGATTATATTTATTAAATAATGATTGCCACCTTATGGGACAATAAAGCTTTCCCTAACCTACCAATAACCTGATTGATAAACACTTTACTAATAATATATATATATATTTTAGGACTGTCAAACGATTAAAAATGTTAATCTAATTAATTACTCTGTGATTAATTAATCTAAATTAATCGCATACATTTTTGCTGTGAAAGTATAAATATTTCAATTCAAATGAATCAATGAATAATCGCATTAGTGACATTAAAGTTCAAAAACTATTTATTATTATTTTCACTGTTCAAATAATGGCCATAACAATCAACAATCTGACCTAATATGCTAAGGAAATAAATTCATAAGTGCTTCGGAAGAAGATTTGATGATGTGTGCCGTAACACACAGGGTTGCATTAGACTGTAACTTTGTCCGTCATTTTGACGGACAGGTCGTAAAAAATCCGTCATAATCCATTATTACCCATCATTTAAATTTCATCTTTAATTTAATAACACATTTAATTGCTTTTATTTTTTTTCACATTTGAATTGGTAATCACACGTGAAATTTCTCTGTACTGTACTAAAGCTACGTGTTAGCCATTAAAGAAAACGTAGTTTCATATTTATGTTGAAATAGTCCTTGTATGTTTTAAATTCATCTATTTGATATTAAAAGTGAATATCGGGAGTCATGGAGTGTGTCAGACATGATTTGAGTACTTCATGAAGTTATGTTGGTAGAAAGCATTTCTTAAAGTGAATTTCGTTTTGTAAAAATTGTATCTTAATTTAATCAATGTTTCATCACCAATTACCTGGATGTAATAAAATAGAAGCAAATATAGCAGAAAATATAGTCATGATATGGAGGCGCGGGCGCGCGACACTGGCGCGTGAACTGGAACGCGTCTTACACTAATGAACCGAAACTCAGTATAGGCTGCTTGCCTCAGAGACATGAGAAATATTTCTATAGAAAGCATGAAATATCTACTTTAACGACATAGCCGGATTAATGTTAACTCCTGGATGCTTTGCATTGATGTGGTAGCCTACTTAGAGTGGACGACTCCGGATATGCAAATTCCTTGCTGCAGACAGACTTATTTTTATCAACACTTCCATCAGGCCGTTTTTTAAGTAAATGTTCCAGTCAATGATCCAGGCAGCGCCACCGCGTTCTCGTCTCGTCTTCATTTTACAGTCGAATTGTGGCTAGAACGGCTCCAGGTTCAAAGGTCAATACAGAATGGATAATCTGCGTTATTTTTTTTTAACGCGTTATTTTTTCTCAGATTAATTAATCGAAATTAACGCGTTATTTTGACAGCCCTAATAATTATAATTATATATAATATATATTATAATTTTTATAGAAAATAAAATGCCTTTCCAATTTGATATGCGATGGGAAAGGGAGAAGAACAAGCTTGGCAAAAGGTGGATTCGAACCGTTTCGCGATGGCGTCAAAACTATCTGCAACGGGACTTACTTCCTACACCACTATACTGACAAGCTTTAGCAAGTTTTGCAATTTTTGTCCTGGACAAACCAGACACTGGTGGGCTTTATTATTCAGCAGCATTGATCGATGTAAGAGATAAATTAATCATCAGGTAAGAACAAAGCAAGGAAATGTATGTAGCCTACATTACCGTTTGTTCGTCAGAAACCTATAGGTATTATGCTCAAGGTTTGCATCAAGTGGGCGAAAACCAAACTCGCTTGTGTAGGAAATATTTTTAAATCAACAATAAACCCGACCCAAGCCTTGCACACAACATAAGAAGCCTATATTTAGCTGTTGCGTGTAGGCTATTAAAGCATGTGCCAGGTCGCCTGTTAAAAAGCATTATGAATAAAGCATTTCCTGTTGGTTAAGTTGTCAGCAACATGCAGTTGTAGATATTTAAAAGACCAAACAGAATAATACAAAAACCGAAAAGGAGGAGAGAGGAGAGAGAGAGAGAGAGAGAGAGAGAGAGAGAGACCTCGACTCCTGTCACGAAATAAGAGTAGACTACTGACTCGTTGAACAAACGATAGCTCTGTGGTTTTCACAAACAATAACGTACACAAAAGATTATAAATAGTTTTACTTAGGCATATATGATTAAGGAAAAGGCACATACACACATGCCCAATGAAAAAATACAAATATCACACGATGAAAGTCCAAATATCAGTTGCAATAGCGTTAAAAGACAGGACTCTTGAGGTGGATCGACATTCTACTACACAGGTCTTACCGTCTTTTAATGGGGCGGGGCTGTGTAGTAAAAGGAGGGGCTGGTTTGAATATTATAGAAAACGCCGCTTTTTACGCCGTCTTTGACAGACTGAAGCGCCGTAACTGACGGCGTAATATGGAACGCCAAACGGCGAAATGAACGGCGTTTTGGGTCGGATCAAAAACCGCCGATATTAACGGCGTTTCTGCGGTGAAAACGCCGTCATTTACGGCGCTTGTACTAAATAACGCCGTATTTTGCGCCGTCTTTTCGTCTAAAACGCCGCAAATAACGGCGTTTTCTGGGCACCAGGCGTTTGGTTCCTGGCGTATTTTGACCCATTTGGCGTTCCATACCTCTGCGCGCAGATCAAGCCCTCGCGTGCTCGGACAAGACTCGCAGCACGCGCGTCATCACTTCCCACACTCGCGCTCAATCTTCTATTTCGCTCGCGCGAACACTTTTGATTTTTGTCAGTCGTGGGGCGGGACTTTACTTATTTCAGTGTAACCTCAAATGTCATTGGTCAATTCAGTTTTCCAGAAGTCTGTTTTGATTGGACGCCTGTTGTAAAACGATAGACATGGCTTCATCAATGGACCAGATGCAAGTGAGTTAAACTTTATTTATTAACTGATTGATTGCATATTTTATAATATGGCCTTACTAGATACATTACTTGATTATTATTATATTTTATGGAGGTGTAGCTGCTGGGGAAATAAGAGAACACATAGCCTAGTTATATTTGCTGTAGTTCACCGCTACATTACCACTATACTTCCACTAAACAGTATCTGTTTACCCAGCCAAAATTATGTCAGTTCTGAGAACTACAGAAATGTCAAAAGTGTCCATTAAATAGTTGTAACTATGATTCTTATCCAGAATTGCTTCATGTGGCTTTGGATGAAGATACATATCAACAAGAGTTGTTGTGTAAGCTTTTTGTTATCATTCTTTGTCAGTTTAATATATTATCAGTTAATATTTTCCATTAATACAGTATAAAATGGTTTCAGCATTTCACTATGTTGAAAAGTTGCAGCTAAAGTTAAGATACAGTACACAGTATGAATGATCATACCCCCCGAAACCCATTTAGAAATCTTATATCTAAGACATATTTAGTTTTTTTTGTTGTTTTTTTATACTATTATGGGTAAACAGACTGTTTAGTGGAAGTATAATGATAATGTAGCGGTGAACTACTATGTTCTCATTTTTCCCCAGCAGCTACAGCTCCATAAAAATAATAATCAAGTTAATATAGTATCTAATAAGGACATATAATATATAATGCAATCAATCAGTCAATAAATAAGTTTAACTCACTTGCATAATAATAGTACTATAGTGTTTTGGACCATACTATAGTAAGTGTAGTATACTATATACATTATATATTACAACCTTTGTTAATGAATGCTTCAGTATACAGTGTATTAACTATGATGAACTGATAAACTGTAATAAATACTGTATAGGCTACTTTGTTTTACTACAGTAAACTCTAGTGTATATGTAGTAATTACCCTATAGTTGTAGAAAATTACAGTATTTGGGTAAAGTCAATTTGTTTATATTACCCTCAACAACTATAGAATTACCACAGCAAATTAAAGTACTTTACTTTAGTATGGTTCAAAAACACTATAGTATTTACTATAAATTACTATAGTATTTTTTCATCTGGTCCAAGCCATGTCTAATCGTTTTACAACAGGCATCCAATCACAACAGACTTCCGAAAAACTGAATTGACCAATGACATTTGAGCTTACACTGAAATAAGTAAAGTCCCGCCCCACGACTGACAAAAATCAAAAGTGTTCGCGCGAGCGAAATAGAAGATTGAGCGCGAGTGTGGGGAATGATGAGGCGCGTGCTGCGAATCTTGTCCGAGCACGCGAGGGCTTGATCTGTGCGCAAAGGAGATGTCATGCGCGCGCGCGGGTTTAAAATGAGCTCGCGGGCTCCCGTTTCCTCGCGTGTAGATCTGTTATCCTCTCGCGGAAGTGATTTACTGCGCGCGCAAGCATCAGTTGTGCGCTCGATCATTAATGGCATTAAAATGCCGCCATAGCACACTACCAAACTCATTCACACTATCGCGCACACTATCAAACTCTCTCGGGCACACTAGCTCTATCTCTCGCGCACACTATCGCACTATCAAACTCTCTCGCGCACACTACAAACACACGCTCTATCAACTCTCTCGCGCACACACAAACTCATTCCACACGCACTATCAAACTCTCTCGCGCACACGCTCTATCAACACTATCAAACTCTCTCGGGCACACTACCAAACTCATTCACATGCACTATCAAACTCTCTCGCGCACACTACCAAACTCATTCACACGCACTATCAAACTCTCTCGTACAACTCATTCACACGCCTATCAAACTCTCTCGCGCACACTACCAAATTCATTCACACGCTCTATCAAACTCTCTCGCGCACACAAACTATATCAAACTCTCTCGCGCACACTATCAAACTCATTCACACGCACTAGGGCACACTACCAAACTCATTCACATGCACTATCAAACTCTCTCGCGCACAAATCATTCACACGGGCAGACGGTGCACTATCAAACTCACACTACCAAACTCACACTGCGCACACTACAACTCATTCACACGCACTGCCTACCAATTCACTCACGGTCTGTACCTTCGATAGTTTTGTTTTTGTCTTCAAAACAGAAAAACTAAGAAACTGTTAATTTATCACATATTCTGCCATGTGGGTTTTTTTTTTTTCATATTTTTATTTTCGTTTTCATCACACTTTGTTCTAATTCGCGTTTTGAAGTGTATCGTTATAGTTAAAAGATTCTAAATATTAATTCTTATTGCTGCTGTCCTGCAGAAACATCATATCTCCAAATTTGTTTGTTTTTTTTCCTATTCATTTATTAATTTATTTTATTTTCATAAATCTTAGTGGTCATCCTTTACGTCTCTCTGTGGGTTTTGAAATATTTTTTTTTAACCAGTGAAAAGTATTAAAAAGAGCTTGTGACTAAACCTATTAACTCTATTGGCTCTTCAAGCTGCCAGTCAAACCTCATAACTCCACTGTATGGAGAAAGATCTCTGCTTGTTTACAATATTAGGGTAAATAAAATAACTGCTTGTTTGAATAAATACAGCGCCTTTTTTCTTTACCCAAGAAACACTATAAAAAAAAAATAATGTTGTATGTGTTTGAGGAACGGGGAAGAGTGTCTTGGTGTAGCATTTGTCATCGAGTCATAGCCAAATTGGCCCACAATGTTTTTATGAAGGCACACCCCTTTGAACATTTCTTGCCTCGCCCCTGGTTTGATGAGAAAGAGATTGCATCGAACGCCGTACAACAGCGCGCGAAACTGAGGAATAGAACTGATGACGGCACGGTTTGATGTTGACCAATCAGTGTAAAGGGGCGTTTATTTCCCGCCATTCATACTGGTTTTGTGTTTCCATTCGGCAAATTAGAACAGTGTGATGAAAACGAAAATAAAAATATGGAACCCCCCACATGACAGAATATGTGATAAATGAACAGTTTCTTAGTTTTTCTGTTTTGAAGACAAAAACAAGAAAACTATCCGAAGGTACAGACCGTGAGTGAATTGGTATTTCTCAGGAAAGAGTTTGATAGTGTGTGTGCGAATGTGTTTAGTAGTATGCGAGAGAGTTTGATAGTGTGTGTGCAAATGTGTTTGGTAGTATGCGCAAGAGACTTTGATAGTGTGTGCGCGAGAGAGTTTGATAGTGTGTGTGCGAATGTGTTTAGTAGTATGCGAGAGAATTTGATAGTGTGTGTGCAAATGGTTTGGTAGTATGCGCAAGAGACTTTGATAGGTGTGCGCGAGAGCGTTGGTAGTATGCGCGAGAGACTTTGATAGTGTGTGCGCGAGTAAGTTTGAAATATGTCTTGAATAGTTTGTTCAGCGCGCAAGGTTTATGCGCATGCTCCAAGTCTCCCATATTCCTTCGCTGCTTTAAGTGCATTTCTGTGACAGAATTACAGCGCCACACAATGGTCTGGCATGTATACATTCTGAGCCGTTTCACTGGTTTCGTGTGGACGCAGATATTTCTTGATACGGCGCCGTGTGGACGGGATTTTTTTTTTACAACGAGGAAAAAAAAGATCGGATTGGGGTAAGCTCCGGCTTCGTGTGGATGGGGCCTAAGTCAAATGCCTTTTACAAAAAAAATAAAATAAATACAATTAAAAAAAAGGTAAAGGATGATTTGAAGCTGGAGGAGAAAATGAGATGAAGTTTTTTACCCTACTGGGGTAGGCTACTTTTGGCTACGTCACGTGTGACCTTTCCAACGTGATTACATAATGCATGGCTCATCACAGAGCTATTCCAAGATGAGCATTTGTGGTTAAAAAGTATATAATTTTTTTTTTTTTCAAAAATAAACAATTGTTTCACTACCCTTATTCCTCGTCTGGGATCATGTAGAGCTCTTTGAAGCTGCACTGAAACTGACATTTGGACCTTCAACCCGTTGAACCCCAGTGAAGTCCACTATATGGAGAAAAATCCTTGAATGTTTTCCTCAAAAACCTTCATTTCTTTCACCTGAAGAAAGAAAGACATAAAATATTGGATGACATGGGGGTGAGTAAATTATAAATAAACCAGCTCAAACCAGCTCAAGCTTCAAAACATCCTATCCAGCATAGGCTGTTTTTTTTTCAAAAGGATGGATATGTGTAAATCCATGTTAAGGATGCGTTCCTGTCACATATCACACATGTATACTTCAATAAGCCGACAGAAAGCATGTTAATGTGTTTACATGCTGGACGAAATCGGTGTAAGGGGCAAAAATCTAGCTGTGACGATCGGTTTATGCTTAAGCCTTTGACCTGGTCCTTAGGGTAGACTGGGTACAGTTGGTACACTTTTTGCTTTTTCCGTGACCACACCAAAACTAGGGACTGAAAAGAAGTGATTTTTCATATGACATTTCCTTACTGTCTACTAAAATATTAATAATTATTAACATCCATATGTAGGTCATATTTGCCAAAATTAGCTCATAAACACAAGAAGCGGGTACAGTTGAGACACCCATCCGGAATGCTGTAAAGCTGCCTAATCAATTCACTGCAAAAGTAAAATATCTTTAAAAATGAGGATTCAACAGTTTTTATTTTCATTCAGTATTTTATCTGATTATTTGTTTAGTTAAAAGTAGTTCATTTGAAAAACATTGTACAGTAATGGCAAACAGTGATACAATATTTAATTTCAGTCCATCATTTTAATATTAACAGTTGAAAAGTTGAGTAAAAGTAAAAAACAGCAATAATAAAACAGATGAAATCTATTAACTTGTGATCTTACATCGTGCAACTAAACTGCATGTGCCGCAATAGGATTCTAGTGCGGGTACATTTGGTACATTGTGTCTCAACTGTACCCCGCTGACCACCTCGAACCACAGTGTTTAGAGCACAGATTAAGGTTTACGAAAATGTAAGTTAAATTTAACAGTCAGGTAAGGATGAGAAGCTATTCAATGTGGAAGGGACGTGGTGAAGTGAAAAACTTGCCTTTCGCCGATATCTTTGGACTGGAGAACCGCATGTACTTCACGATCGAAGAGGGCACTAATACGGATGTGCGAAGCAAATATCACAGATCAGACTTGTTGCGTACCCCTGTACCAACTGTACCTGGTCTACCCTACTCTGATAAAGGAAAACAAGTTAACGTTACATGAACATGACCCACCCCCTCCCCGACCCCCTGCAAATTTATACATACTTTTGTCAGTCAAACACTTTAATACACATTTCTGGGTCCATTTGGTGAAATATTATGTTCTTTTATACAGATTGCTGACTAGCAAAGGACCTGATTGAGACCACAATGACTCCTACTTTGAAGCTCATGCTGGCTTTGGCCACAGTTTTGGGGGTTGTAGTAACCACCGTAAACTCCATGCCCCCTAAGAGTGAGATACACCAATACACAAACCTCACACACACACACCAAGAGTGAGGAACACTAATATAATCAATGTGTTTGTGTGTGTGTGTGTGTGTGTGTGTGTGTGTGCTCTAAACTAAAGACATTACCCACCTATTCTCCTAAATCACAATCTACAAAGTATGTTTATTCATCCATGAAATAGTATATACAGTTTTGTTCTATGGACAAATGAACTACTGAATCAGTACCTAATAAATTACTGTGTGAATGTTTGCATGTCACCACTGTGTTTCCTGACAGGTCAGAATCTGATATGTGATGGCAATTTTGAAAGGATCAGCTTCAAAACGCCGCCCAGAACGCACTAAATGCCATTGGTTCAAAACGCACGCTGACTGCTTCTCATGAGCTAGCAGGCAAGGGCCAGCATGTCTTCAACAACAACCTCCTTAAGTTCCACCGCAGTGTTCTGCAGGATCTGCTGAAAGATGTGGGGGGCTCTGAGCAGCTGAATAACCTGATGGAGGGCCTGATGCCCCTCAGCAAAGATCAGCAAGAAGCAATTGGAAATAAAATGGTGGTCAAATTAAGGTCAGTGTGTGTGTGCTCAGGTGAGATGAGTGCTATAGTGTGTAGAAACTTTAGAGTGTAAGTGTATTAGGTCTGGACGATAAAGCGATATAAATAATTATCATGATAAAAAATTAAGATTTAATGTTACAGCTCTCACACTAGTCTAGTACATTCCACTGTCACAATCCATAGTGTGAACACACTGTTATGTGTGTGGTGTAGTACAATTCAAATGTCATGAGAGAACATTCTCGTGCTGTTCTGTATCATATATGGACTGGAGTAAGCATGTTTCAGTTTTATGGACATATTGAAAAAAATTGACTGCATCTAGTTTTCTGAATTGCAACCACACTTCAGAACTTTAGCCATTACCCTGTGTGATGTGTTTGAAGGTGCATGGTTGTTAGAAATGTCTTCCTTGGTGTTATACTTTTCACAGCAAAATTAGGATTTATAGTGGAACCAGACCTGATCCAAATGGATCCTTGGAAGGGTCAAGCCGTGACTGATTGGCTTGTTCTGTCATGTGTCAGGGACATCAGTGGTTTCTCAGTTTTGCTCATTTAGGAACTTTAGTTCTGTGGACGCTCTGCTTTCTGCACTCACCAAAGGGAGGAAGAGTAAAAGTTCTTCTGGACCCATGAAGCTGAAGCTGCCTTTTCTGAGCTCAAGTGATGATTCATATCTGTCCCTATCCTAACTTTCCCAGAACCTGACAAACCATTTTAGTGGAGTTTCATAAGAATCTGGAATACATCCAACAGGTGTCGTGGCAGATTCGATGTCTCTTTGTCCCTTCAGATCTGGTCTCGAAGAAAAACTCAGAGTCAAAGTTCCAGGTCTCAGAAGTATTTAACTTTATTGTCAAACAAAAAGTGAGATGCCAGCTCCACATCTGAGGCTCTCTTAGCCGGGGTACAGTTTTTATACATTTTTCTATCTCTTAAAGTGTGAGATCCACCCCTACAGTTATTTTCCATGATATCATCTACGGGGGCTCTCCTCCCACACCTCCTTCCCATGTACTCCCCGACCTTTCTGCCATAGTCATTTCACTAATATAATTGCAGGTGTTTCTTATGTAAGAGAGAATTTTCTTAGAAAGGGTGACCAACTTCTAGCTACTGTACATCTTTTGACTTTATCTCTCATGGGCCTTCTGCTGATTTGATGGTCAACCCTTTTCCCATGGGCCAAATGAAACATTGTATCAAACCAGTCAACACTCCCCAGAGGCAAGAAGCCTTCATATGACGCACTTAACAATGGTCTTGTTCATTTCACAGCCACCTGTTGTCTGGTGGAAAATTACCAACAAAATATGCTCAGTGGCCAAGTAAACTTGTCTGACCCTTACAGTTACATAGGCCAAGACAACACTTCTAGCTTTTATAGTAAGCAAACTAATTCTACAATTGTTTTCTATAGGATGAATAAAATACTCCATCACAGGCCAAATGTTTTTAAAGTCCACTGCATCTGTGCTGAAGCTTGCTGCATGATGCAGTGCTACAAAACTTCGACTCGTGATTAGAGTCTAAAAAAGCTGTCTTTATAATGCTATATGTACACCCATCAGTGTGCTTGTTGACAAGACAGACAGCAGCAGTACATCTAATGCTGAGAGGGTGAAGAAGGATAGTTAAAACAGCCTGTATCATATCTCACCTGTTACATTATTACGCAGCCTTTTTGATTAAACCGTGTTACTTCGCTGCCACAGCAGTAATTTCTCCCTCTGCATCATGGCTGATACCCTGTGGGGAAAGAATGGGCCTCCAAAGCTTCTCTTCCATTGTAACAACTCCAATGCAGTCTATTGCATCGCAGGTTAAACTAATGCCATTCCTCAGACGGCTAATCTGGTCTTCCGCTTGCAATTAGTTTATAAATAAAGCAGAACATATAGCTGAATTTAAAATTCAAATCTCTCTCAAATTCTGTCTTTCAGAAATGTAGAGCATTGGCTCCATATGTACCCCAGTGCCTCTCTACACTATCTGATGTTCCAATAAATCTCCTCCTCAATTTTCAGACCAATTTTGGTCAGCAGTGCCCTGCTATTAATAGCCCACAAATCTCCCTCTTTATTAAATGCATCCAAATATCTGAACCCAGCCCTTTGGATTCTCGTTTACCACTTACCCGTGAAGTATTAAGCAAATGCTTATTCCTCCTTTGTTCAGGAAATCACTCAGAAAACACCAACAGATCACTCGACTCACTTTCTTCAGATTTCTCAGATGCTCCAAATCTACTTGCAATTCTAAATTTGATCCATTTGTCTTTCTCCAATCTCCAAGTACTATACAGTAGGCTACTGTACTGTATATTTATAAACAGATCCATTAATGAGCAGCCATTCAATATTCATTGCTAATTTACCCACACCCCTCCAGCCTAATCAGTCAGTTTCCTTATTTTTAGTCCACAGAAGTTCCCAAATGTAATCTCCAGCCGATCCCCTTATCAACAATAATAATTCAATAATACATTAAAACTTTGGTTCCAAAATGCTTTCCAAACAGACATCAGTTCAAACCTCACAGACAAGCAATTAATTACATTCAACCATCTAGCCACAGCAGTGATTTCTTTATTTATTTTTATTTAAATATATATCACTTCACTGCTGCAGTGATTGCAGTGCTTTCTCCCCTGTCAAAAATAAAACTTTAGGTGTTTTTTTTTTTTTTTTTGGTGTCTTTGTCTCTGTAGTCCGAAGGACGGTTATGTGGATTATAATGCAGATTTGTACGGAGCGTACGTGAGGGAGCTCCGAGAGGCACTTGTGGCATACCTCAAGGGTTGTACATCTAACAACCAAGGTGACAAATACAAACTCCATGAAAAGCGTTCGCGGGTGCAGTTCATCGCCGATGAGATGGTGAACCGTAATGTGTTTGTGGACCCAATAGCCTGCGATCACTGGCTGAAGAAGGACCAAAACAAACATGCAAAACAGTTCTATGAGATCAGAGCTGCATTGAAGAATATGATCCAGAACATCCTGAAGGACTTCAAAGAAGTGTCTAAAAAGATCAAAGGCTTTCGTGAGGGAAACAACTGTAACAGGTTAGACAGCTGACTCCTGGATTACATTCATGTACAAACAATACATATAACTGTTAATGCACAAAAATCAATCAATAAATAAGCCATAAAAAGTTAATCATTGACAGACCCAGAAGACCTTCTGAGGAGTTCAGTAGAGCTCCTCTTAGTCCATTAAATCATATGATGACCTTCAAATTAACTAACTCTTGTTCTCTTTTCAACAGCTAGAGACATCAAGAGATCTATCTTCTGACCCGGAGAAATCACTGGGAGGAGCTCTTCTTTCTGAAATCAATAAGCAATGCTTTGGTTTTACCCACATTCAGTTTTAAATCACATGAGCTAATAATAATAATAATAATTTAAACTCTCTTTGTAGGCCATTGCCATGTTTAATTAAACCCATCAAGGGCTCTATCATCTAAAAACTCAAGTATTTGTCAAGAGACCGTACGATGCCGTGGGACTCCTTTTATAGTTAAATAGGAATAGTTGACCCAAAAATGAGAATCTGCTGATACTTTACTCACTCTCAGACCATTCAAGATTTACAATCCCCATTTCCACAGAAGAGGGACATTAGAGAAATTACAATACACAAAAGAAAAGATTGTGTTATATGTTTGTAATGTGTGATGTGTTTTCTTTGTGCGTGTTTGTGTGTTGAAGCCAAAAAAAAATTTAAACTCACAGAACTGAACTGTGATTTGTTAATTCTGCCACATCTTTATTTATAACTCAGTGTTTCAGCATCAAATTCAAAATGTGCTTATATTAGCTAAATTATAAGTTGTTCAATGGAAACACTGGAAAGGTACTTTGTCAGATCATTTCAAAATAATTAACAATCACAGATTCTTGTTTAAAGGCACAATATATACGTTTTTGTCTCTAGAGGTCGTAAATCAATTATTTACAATGTCCCAAATATTCCAACTTTTCTGGAAATGGGGTTTGCAGAATAAGTTTTGTTTGATGTATTGAAGCATTTCTTGTGGAGGATCTAAGGATTCTCAATAGCCTACTTGATTTATATCATTTAATCATTTAATCATTTCATTATTATTCATTTATGTCATTTTATGTTTTCATATTTTCATACTTATTCCTTTCTATTGTTGTTTAATCTTATGATTGTGTGGTTTGAAGGGATGTTTGTCTTCATGAGAAAGAGAAAAGAGAATGTCTCCATTTCAAGGTTTTTAACATCACTGGACGATGCTGTAAAGAAGTAATTTTCCATTGTTTTTCCCTTGGTATAATAACACTTGTTGGATTTGTGCTGGTCAGATGAAGTCTGAGCATTAAAACATACACAACTAAGATTATTCAATAAAGTCAGCTCTTTTATCATCACCTTCGTCCTTCTGTTCTTTGCAATTCATTATGCTGAAGTAAAACTGAACATTTACCTCTTGATATATAAAAGCAAGAAAAAAATAATACTAAATGACTTTTTAATATCTGTGTGTGAGCCCTGTAATGAACATTTATGTAATTTATGTAAGTGCATTATATAAAAAATAAACAATTTCTGCCTAATGTATTTACAAAGACAAATAGACTCATTTGTCCAGTCAGCATAATTTATTCTGGATCAGAACATGAGCTGAAGGCACAATGTATTTTTCGTTAGCATGACAATTAATGCATATTTAAGGTCACACATTTGGAATGCATTCTGATTACTGATACAGAAACACAAAATAAAATCCTTCCTGGCAGAACATGGGTCAGCTATACTAGAAAATAAATAAACACTATATCAAGATTTGGCTGTAACATATCTTAGATATATGGCATTACAGTATATCTAAAACATGTCTTTCAACTTAATCAAGAACCACAGGCACAAATGATAGTTTTGACAGTCAGACCTGTCTGTAATTCAAGAGTTACTCTCCCATAATCACACATGATGTGCAGTGAAGGCAAAATACACATTATTTACTATGACTGAGGTTCTTCTAACTCTAAAAGTGTTGCATACTACAAGTTAAGACACTCTAGTTCTCTGGTCTGCTGAAATACAAGCCGCCAGAGTATTAAAATACATTTGAAAATTAACGTTCAGTTTTTACAATGTCTGTTACATGTCAGTCTGCAGTAAAGGCCCGTTCACAACTATATGATAATATAAAGATGATAAAGATATAGTTTTAAAAATCGTTCTATAAAATAATAGCATAGAGTCCACAATAACGATAATAACTAGCAAACAGTGTAACATAAAATGACCTCAGGTATCAGCGCTAGTTTTGACAACATTGTCTTGCTTTCTTTGAAGTTGAAGTGAAAAAGGCGTTGTTTTTATCCCACCATATTGACTTTGTCAGCTAAATTTAGATTAGATCGATTACACTAGCTATTCACTCAAACATAGCATACCGAGGCCATCTGCTGGTTAAAGTTGTGTAAATGCAACAAGAAGAGCAAAAACATGTTGTACACGCTTTGAAACCGCAGCGCGAGTGTTTAGAATAAACAGAGCGTTATCGTTCGTTGGTGTGGATGCAAATATAGTTATCGTTCTTGCAGCGAACGGGCCTTTTAACTCTAGAAATTGTGTCACCTTGATCTCAAAGATTAAAATATGCTGATATTTCACCTCTGTTGTCAGTCTTTACAGATTTGTTAGAATGTCTTGAGGTAGGAGAGCAAAGAAAATATAAGCACACAGAATGTTATTTAAGGCATGTACTGATCCGTGATCAGTATTTAAGAGGCTCTGGCCAGATCTGTTGACCTTTTTAATATAATTTACAACATTCAGCTAATGTTAAATAAGTAAACATTGTATTTGTATAAGAGTAACCTGGCTCTTTGGTGACGCTTGCTTGGGTGAAACAACACCGTTCAGTTTTTTAAATCATTTGTGTTTATGCAAAGCCTGTTGTGTGGTGTGGATTTCAGAGATTGAGGCGTACAGTTATAATAACAGGTCTGACATGATTATATGTCACTGTTAGTAAGGTTATACTGTTACAGCAGGGTGTAATTATACACAAATTATGGAAATTACTTAATGTAAACAAGTAGAATTACAAAAACAAAAATAGATATACATAAGATGTATATTAATATAGGCACTTAAAATAATCACTAAACCTGGATCACTACCAAATATGAAAGTGCATGTTTCATAAGTACCACTGTAGGGTATAAAACACATTTGTATGTTATTATTTAAAGCTTTGGTTAATTTATGCATCTTAGAAAGTGACAACACTGCAAAAAAATGATTTTCTTACTTCGTGTTTTTGTCTTGTTTTCCAGTACAAATATCTTAACATACTTAAATTAAGATACTTTTACATGAGAAGCAAAATGACTTAAGATTTTAAGTCTTGTTTAATGAAAAAGCATCACAATTAAGAGTTTTTGCTGAAAACAAAAAAAAAAAAATGTGGTCAGAACAATAAACTAGTTTCCCACTTGAATTAAGTTTATTTTTCTGACCCCATTGGCAGATATTTTTCATGTTTTAAACATAAACCCACTTTATTTTTCATGAAACAAGACTTAATATCTTAGAGGATTTTGCTTCTCAAGTAAATGTGTATTTAAGAATGTTTAAGTATTTTAGATATTTGTACTTGTAAAGTACTTTGTAAAAAAAAAAGTAAGTAAGATTTATATATATATATTTAATTTTCTAAGATGCATATTCTGTTTCTTAAGTTTTAGGGTGTTAGATAAGGCCCTCAGCACTTAGTATGTGATCATGTATAAGGAAAACTAAAATTAGAAAATATACAATGGAAAACAAGTAATTTGCTGGTAAATTGCACTTAATATATATACACTGCCCTCCAAAAGTTTGGAAACGCCCTAGAAAAGTGGGGTTTTGGACAATATTGGCATGCATCCTTTTTCATTTGTGATAATTTTGCACTGGTAAGGGACAACACAAACTACAAAAACATATTTTATTACATAAACAGTTTATACATAGAAAAAATTTTCGATTCATCAAAATATCCAGCATTAGCAGCTATCTGACCTAACTGGGTTCTGATTGGTTCATTGTATTCTAAACTTAATTGGCAATCAATTGTTGAAGCTATTAAGGTGTGCTGACCCAAAAACTTTTACAAACCTGGACCAAGATTAATCCAGTAACCAGCATCACAGCACGTCTGACTTTGACATGAATATATTGCCATTATTATATAATCAAAATGAAAATTATTATTGCTGGTCTTCAATGATAATGTCAAGTTACTTTAATGTATTGGCACCAAAAAATGATAAGGATTTATGCTGATATTGTCCAAAACCACACTTTGCCAGGGCTGTTTCCAAACTTTTGGAGGGCAGTGTGTATATATATATATATATATATATAGATATATATATATGTATGTATAATATTTAAAAACATAAAATAAAATTTTAGTGAATCCTGTCTCCCTAAAGATGTCGTTTTCCATAAAAACATTTTTAAAAATTGTTCTTAAAGGTAAATACTATATATTTTTAGTCTAATTTTCAAGTATTTGATTCCTTTCTCACATTCGTTGGCGAAATCTATCTCTGTGTTGATTAAATTATGGTAATTACGTACATTCCAGTGACTTTCTTTGTCATCTGCAGTTGGCAGATATTTTGGCCCCTGTGTAAACGTCCCCCGCTGTTGCACCGCTATGATGTCATGAAGGCCAGCTCTGCATTAATCTGTCTTCCACACCTATTGAGAACTTTAACCACTTCCTCGTAGATTATGAACACTATAGCCACGTCCAAACACACACGACCTAATCTGGGGATGGTGCCTTTGTAAAATCTAGAGAATGGACAGAAATTAAGAGTGAATCACACAAAACCTTTCTTGTCATTCTGCAATACAGTCATTAGATATGTGCATGGAAAATATAATTTAATGCATAATTTCAGATGTTTTAATGAGATTCATCCACAAATACCTCTATAAGGCACTTTGATTTAGTATCAAGTTTACTTACGCAGCTGGTCCTTCGTGTTTCATGATTTTGATGGCGCAGTCAACTGTGCTCTTGTATTTATGAGCTTCTAATCCCTGTAAACATCATTGAAACAATATTGAAATATCCTATTCTGTTTTTTTGTGGTTGATATTAGGGGTGTAACGATATTCAAACCGAAACGAAAACTGCGAAACTGCCCAGTCCTGGCCCATTGGATCTACACAACGATTATAGCAGCCTAACCACCAATAATCGCAATAATCGTTACTTTCGATAGAGATGACGTGTCATTTTTCAAATTCTGTCAATTTTATCACAAAATTCAAAACAAAAAATGACGTTTTGACGCTCTTTGATGTGGCGTGACAGATCACTGTACAGGCACCTCATTCCAAGTGGAAGCAGAACAAACATGAATGAACATCTGAAGGTACATAGAAAGATACAGTACAACTTAAATATAATATCTCGTGTAATTGCTCAATCAGTGTTTCAACGGTGGAAAGACATCAGTTAAAACAGCTGGTAAACACTGTGTCAGGTAGCGTTTACCTCAAGCGAGTCCACAGCTTGTTAGTTCACCAGAGAAATGAACTCTTTCGCTAAATACAGTACAGTCCAAAAGTTTGGAACCACTAAGATTTTTAATGTTTTTAAAAGAAGTTTCGTCTGCTCACCAAGGCTACATTTATTTAATTAAAATACAGTAAAAAAGTAATATGTGAAATATTATTACAATTTAAAATAACTGTGTACTATTAAATATATTTGACAAAGTAATTTATTCCTGTGATCAAAGCTGAATTTTCAGCATCGTTACTCCAGTCTTCAGTGTCACATGATCCTTCAGAAATCATTCTAATATGCTGATCTGCTGCTCAATAAACATTTATTTTTTCAATGCTGAAAAAAGTTGTGACTTTTTTTTTTTTCAGGATTCCTGATGAATAGAAAGTTCAAAAGAACAGCATTTATCTGAAATACAAAGCTTCTGTAGCATTATACACTACCGTTCAAAAGTTTGGGGTCAGTAAGAATTTTTATTTTTATTTTTTTGAAAAGAAATTAAAGAAATGAATACTTTTATTCAGCAAGGATGCATTAAATCAATCAAAAGTGGCAGTAAAGACATTTATAATGTTACAAAAGATTAGATTTCAGATAAACATGTTCTTTTGAACTTTTATTCATCAAATAATCCTGAAAAAAAAATATTGTACACAAATTTTGTACAATTGTACACATTAAATGTTTCTTGAGCAGCAGATCAGCATATTAGAATGATTCTGAAGGATCATGTGACACTGAAGACTGGAGTAATGATGCTGAAAATTCAGCTTTGATCACAGGAATAAATTACTTTGTGATATATTCAAATAGAAAACAGTTATTTAAAATTGTAATAATATTTCACAATATTACTGTTTTTACTGTATTTTTAATTAAATAAATGTAGCCTTGGTGAGCAGACGAAACTTCTTTTAAAAACATTAAAATCTTAGTGGTTCCAAACTTTGGACGGTACTGTATATGCATTATTAAGCCATATATTCATTATATTTACTTAACTTGTTAGTGATGTCTGATTATTTAATGTGTTTCAATAAATCTGTCATGAAAATGACAGCCACTGTGTAAATGATTATATTTCAACAACGATTGCAGTAAAAATACCTTTATAATTAGATTTAGAAGTTAATGCAAAAAACTGCCTCATGTGCAGTTTACAGGTTTGCATAAAATGGTTATTTGATTGTGATTATTATATCTAAAAATAAAGCAATGAATTTAATAGAATAGTGGGCTCTGAACCTTTAATATTATAGTAAATGTGCAAGTAAGGGCTTCCTCTATCATTACAGCATTAGCAGAGGACATTTTACATCCAAACTTTTTATTATAGTTTTTTTAGGACAGAGACAATTGGTTCAGTAAACTATCTTTAATGTTTTTAAAAAAGCAACTTTTTCACTTGCTTTACCGAACTGAACCGGTACATACCGAACTGTCAGTTTTGTGTACTGTTACACCCCTACTTGACAAAGATTTTTTTTTTTTTTTTTTAAAAACACCTGCATTCTAGTTTGATCACATCCAATGGTGTATTTCCAAACACGCTTGCGGCTCAGCAATGGCTCCAAACGCTCCGGTTATGAAGGGGTTAATAGTCTTATTGGGGTTATCGCCTAGTTTTAGAGAGAAACAGTTTCATTTCAGCCATGTTGTTTGATTAGCACAAACAGTGATATATATATATATATATATATATATATATATATATATATAATATATACGTGGTTCATACCTTTGTACCAGTTTCTCAGAGCGGTCATTACGTAGAATCGGATGGCCTGGTTTGAGCCCTGCTTCAGTACTGTTGCGGTCAATCCCTGATATGTTTTTGAGTCCTGTTACATTAGAAAAGAGGTTCACAGATGAGCTCAATTTAAAAACTTACAAAGCAGAATTATTAAAAGTCCTAACAAATAAAAGAGGGTCATTTCAACTACAATGACTGGTTTGTATTGAAATTAGCTTCCTTGTGGTTCAAATAATCGATTGGATCAGAGGCTGATTAGAGTGTGACGGTCACATGGATTGTTGCATCACATGATGTTCGTGCGAGATCATATGAGACTGAATTTATTATATGCAAATCTGATTTTATATGTAAATCTAAAAACAACCTTTGAACAAACCAGGTTTGTTTCATACAAGGATTAAAGCCATCTAAAGTTTTGTGCCAGTGTTGCTATCATTAACTAAAACTATAATTAATCATTATAGTAGAAATAAACTAAAATATAATACTAGATAAAAAACTAATTTACTAAACAGTAATTACTAAAAAACAATTAAATTAAAAAGGACACAGAAAATATCAAATTAAATGCTCATCCAAAATATTAATAAACACTATAAAAGTGTATAAATAATACTAAAATAAAAAACTGTGTGCTTTAGAAAATATTTTTGTAAAACTTTTCTGGGGTGGTTTTATAATAAATACGACTGTAATAAAATATATACACTATAACAACAAGAATAAAATTAGAAAGCAGCCAAAAAGGTGTGCATATAAAGTAAATGTATGAAAATGGTTCTCTAGAAAAGCAGTTTTAGCTATATAACACTTTTCAGATGTATTTGTTGTAAGTGTGTTTGGTCTCCAGGAGGTGGCGCTGCAGGCTAAACCACATTTACCTTGTGTTCTGATTATTTCTCTCACACCGTGGAAAAACCCTCTGTACTTTGGGTTCGCTGAGGACTGATCATGGATGAATTTGACCTGAAATTGAAAAAAAAAAATAAAATAATTTTTAATAAAACTGAATGAGTGTTGATTCTAGAAATCACTTCACACTGGTTATATTTACACATTTTAGATATGAATGCATTAAAAGCTGCAATAAAAGCTGTATGCCTCCTCAGTGTATATTCCTGTCAGACGGTCTGCTTACATAACAAGTAATGCATGAGTAAACTGTAACACTTCACATTTGTATAAGTGTGGAATATCTTATTCTGTGTCTAGACTGCGAGTGAGCAATGCAATGTGACTAGACTTAAATGTCACATGGCTCACTCTCTGTGTAAGAACTAGGCCCCTAACTATGCATGCTAAAAAGCATCAGCATATATCATCTCACACACCTTCACAGTCTCCATCGGACACACCACGACTACAGCCTCCGCGACTCCTGCGCCCAGACCGCAGAGTAACCCCCGCGTGCTGTCCAACTTCCCAGATTCATCCCTCATCTTATTACTGAGGAATTCAAACATCCCAAACCTGCAGAGAAACAGACACATGACAGCATGAACACAAGCACGCTTCCTGTTTAAAATGAAAAAAAAAAATGAAAAAGCATCACTCTCATTTACTTTGCAAAACTTTGCTTTATTGGCACAATAAGGGGAATAAAGAAATATTATTTATAAATAAATAGCTATAAATAAAAATAAATATATACACAACACAAATATACATATAATTCATATTATATGTATATATATACACACAAACACACACATATTTAAGTATATACAGTATACAATAACTATAAATATAATTAATATAAAAAACTATATATATATATATATATGTTATTTGAGATTTTTTTTCAGTTTAACGTGTTAAAATCTTTACAGTAATTAATGAATAAATGCAACAACTGTGATAATAAATACTATAAAGTGTATAAATAATACTAAAATAGTCCTGTTTCATGCTAGCATAATTTTTGTGTGCTTTACAAAATCATTTTTTAAAACTTTTCTAGGGTATTTTCATAATAAAATTGTCAACATAAAATGTAGAAAGCAGCCAAACAGGCGTCCATATAAAGTAAATCTATCAAATATTACACACACACACACATATATACGATATATATATGTTTTTTCCGTCATCCTTTGGCTAGCGTTACATTATATGATCACGCTCTTATTCATGCGAATGCTTTTAAACCATTCAAGCCTGTCAAGACATGATGTGTCATGATGGCTAGTTATATTTAGCCGATGAAAGAGAGCGGAGCAAAACTGTAAATTGTTTAAATGGTCAGCTCTTGGCCAGAATAAGCTGCAATGAGCGTCAGACTTCACACTGTGAGCCAAAGGTCCGGCTGTGCAAGGCTTATCCCAGTGGGGCAGGAAGCGCTTACCTCACCGCAGCTTTGGGAATGGAGCCATAGAGCAGAGAGCTCAGACCCCTGTACAGCCCCTTCACCCCATGACCACGCACCGTCTGCTGCACACAGTCAACTGAGCAACACAAACACAGAGAACTACATCAATTAAATGTTATTAAGAGCATTTTGCATTAGAATCTGAGCCCGAGACATTTAAAATGCTAATGTTTTGGACGTGGGTGGGTATGAATTATTAAAAGCATTCATTTCCTTTTCAGATTGTTCTAGCGCTGGTCCCCTGCAGCTGAGTAAATCATTCATCGGTTCAAAGGAGAACATGACCAGACTGTGGAAACGTGACCCTGCTGGCTGCAAGCGTGTTATTGGCTAACAAATGAACCCGGTTGAACAATCAGTGCTGATAAACTTGTTGTGAAAAGGGGCCACAAAGTCCAGAGGCTGATAAACCCAAACCCACATCAGTGACTGTACTCTGAACCTTCAAACCTGAGTGGACTCTGTCTCTGCTGATGCATCATGTGTTTTTATGCACAATGGTTAAATGAAAGTGTTTGAAAAGCACTCAGGGCAAAGCAGATGCAATTATCATGGAAACAATTGTTGAGTGTTTACACATGAAGCAATTAGAAGTGGAAAGTGTGAGTAAATACACACCGATGCCTTTGTACCGAGGCGGGTTCGCCTTCTCATCTAACTGTAGTTGAGTTTTCACATACTCTGTAGGAAACGTGATGCAGATTTCAATTCCTCCGGCAATCCCTCCTGCAAAACACAGACAATTTATTCGTATTGATATTAATAATATAAGCCACAAATATAACAGAAGGAAAATATGCCATGTTTAAAGGCTATTGTGGTTAAAAAAGAGAAAGAAAAAAAGTACTATGCAAAGAACAAGCACACAATTTTTCATGTATGTATATATATATATATATATTATATATATACATAGTCTCTACATGTGACTAATACATTTAAATCGCTAACTTAATTTAATAGTAGTAGTGACTAATTATTGCAATTTTACTTTTATTCAAATAATTATATGCATACTTTTCAAAAATTTGTCATCGGTAAGATTTTTAAATGTATGCTCACCAAGACTGCATCTAATTGATAAAAAAAAAAAATTATTAAAATAAAAAAACTGTTTTCTATTTTAAATATGTTCAAATTCCTGTGATCAAAGCTGAATATTCAGCATCATTACTCCAGTCTTCAGTGTCACATGATCCTTCAGAAATCATTCTAATGATGATTTGATGCTCAAGAAACATTATGATTATTATCAATGTTGAAACAGTTTGTATTTTGTGGAAACTGTGATGCATATTAATTTTCATGATTCTTTGATGAACCGAAAGTTCTAAAGAACAGCATTTATTTAAAAAAAGAATCTTTTGTAACATTATAAATGTCTCTTGATAAATTTAATGTGTCCTTGAACCGTATTATGAGTTTTTACAGCAATGATCACCTCTATGAATAATGAATGCCTTGTAAATCACAACGATCTGTCGCCACCTTAACTGTGTGTGAGGAGCACATCTGTAGCTCAGCAGGCGGCAGTAAAGGGGGTGTGTCTGTTTGTGATTGGCTCAGTGGATCCGCCCCTAGAGATGGGTGTGACTGTGAAACAAACGTCCTGCTCTATATCAGATCTCAACTTTGTTGACACATTTATGCTTTTTTTACTACGCCATGTGTGCAGAAAAGCTTCAGGTGATCATTCAAATGGGTTTAATTCACCAAGCAGACGTTATTATACACTGTATACATTCCAGAATAAAAATGTATTGCACTTTCATAACTCAGGAGAGTTATTTTTCATTTAAGTATTAACTTTATCTGAGGTGTTTCTACTAAAAATAAACATTAATGAGTCAATAGTTGTCATACGGTTAGAGTAGAGAGTTGTGAAATGATCATGGATAGAAGTTCACAACATTTGATGAGAAACATGTCATATTGATATCTCTTAAAGGGGTCCTTGATTATGATTTGACTTTTTTAACTTTAGTTAGTGTGTAATGTTGCTGTTTGAGCATAAACAACATCTGCAAAGTTACGACGCTCAAAGTTCAATGCAAAGGGAGATATTTTCTTTTACAGAAATCCCTTTTTAAGGACTACAACAAACGGCTGGTAGGGACTACAACGAGCTTCTTCCCGGGTTGGTGACATCAGAACCCCAAAATTTACATAAACCCCACCCCCGAGAACACGCAACAAAGGTGGTGAGGCCATGTTGGGCTGCTTTAGAGAAGAGGAAGAGTTGTTGTAGTAGAGTGTTGTTGTTCATGCCGTCATTTTACGCCGGACTGCTTCACAAACAAGGGTCAATTCAACGCTGGATTTGCACAAAAGATGAACATGACGGCACATGCTAGTCGAGTTGAATCAACTCTACAGCATAATTTATCCACTAATCATTCAGGTCTAAAGTTGTCACTTCTTCTTGAGTCTCTCCATCAGTGTCGACTCCGGTTTGAACAATGTAAGGCTGAACACCGTTACTGACAATCCTCATTTTGGCTGCGTGAGATTCTCCAGCTTTGTTGTTGTTGAGCTGTTAAAGCTCCGCCCTCTTCTAGAAAGGGGTCGGGAGCAGCAGCTCATTTGCATTTAAAGGGACACACATAAAATGGCGTGTTTTGCTCACACCCAAATAGAGGCAAATTTGACAAGCTATAATAAATTATTCGTTTAGCACAACTGGAGACGCTTCCTAGATTTCTTTGGAAACTCTACACTGGAAAAAAAAAGGTGCTATTGAAATGCTAGTAAATTCACAATAATATAAAAGAAACAGCAATAACAGACTGAATTAAGTGTGAAATTTTGAAGTAGAAGGACTGAAATAGTCTCCATTTTATCTCACAGCTGTCTAGAAGAAAGAAAATAGGTTTTAAAGATATTTCTTTTGATTTGTCTTTCCCCTGGGATGTACTGAAACGCATACTGTATCATCTAAATTGGCACTGAACTAAACTGATCTGTACGGAAGAGGATTAGGGTCAAGCAATAATAAAAAAATAAAACCATCTCGAGATTAAAGTTGTAAATTTCGAGAAAAAAGTCGAGATAAAATGTTGAGAATAAATCATTAAATTACGAGAAAAAGTCGTAAATTATGAGACAAAATAATTTAACGAATTGTTCTCGTAATTAACGACTTTTTCTCATAATTTAATGACTTTATTCTCAACATTTTATCTCGACTTTTTTCTCTAAATTTAACGACATTTTTCTCATAATTTAATGAATTTGTTCTCGTAATTTAACGACTTTTTTCATAATTTAATGACTTATTCTCAACATTTATCTCGACTTTTTTCTTAAATTTAATTTTCTCATAATTTAATGAATTTGTTCTCGTAATTTAACGACTTTTTTCTCACTTTTCTCAACATTTTAATTTTTTTCTCGTAATTTAATGACTTTATTCTCAACATTTTATCTCGACTTTTTTCTTGAAATTTAACAAGTTTTTTCTCGAAATTTAACAACTTTAATCTCGAGATGGTTTTATTTTTTTATTATTGCTTGGCCCTAATCCTCTTCTGTAGATCTGAATAATGACACTATTGTATTTTATAGAGCTGGTTTACAGCAGAATTTGTCTTATATTTGATTACATTTGCATAATTAATCATTATTTTCCTATATAAAGTGCTATAAATAAAGGTGACTTGGCTTGACGAAATACATTATATATCCTGTAAAATGCAATGAATGATAATGTTAAAATAGTCAGCTAATTAAAATGCTATCCTCCTTTTAAAGACACTTCATAAAAATAAAGTGTTGTTGTGTCATTAACCAGCCACACAAACATGATCACATTCCACTGTAATGAGTGCTAGAGTTTCATGTTTGAAATTCCTCTAAATGATTTCTGATGTTTCCCCACTAGTGCTGCATAAACTACAGTTTCTCTGAATTGTGTCTGTAAATTGTCTCCTTTCATTTAAATGATGCTCTGTCTTCACTGATAATTCCTGGAACAAGTGTGTGTGTGCTCTGGAAAGTTGAGAATTTGTTTTAATATATACAAACACATTTTCTTTAAAAACCATATACCTGTTTAACAGGTTTTAACATAACCGACAAGCATTTATCTGTCTTATAGCAGGTGAAACAGCAGGTTATACTGTAGGAGGGTCACATATCTATCCTGTCTGACTGCTGCTCTCCTCGAAGCACAGAACTGCCCTGAGGGAGTAGAGGGCGCTTAAACCACCCCAAATGAAAATCACCAAAACCTGCACAACAGGTCCATGGAAGAATTCATGTGCACATCAGTCACTTCAAATATTAAATAATATGTAATATTCTATTATAAAACAAATATAAAATTATACACTAAGATTAAAAAAGTCTCTTCTGCTCACCCAGGCTTCATTTATTTGATCAAAAATACGGTAAATATTATATTTCTGTGATCAAAGCTGAATTTTCAGCATCATTACACTTATAACTACATACTTACGTACTTATAAAGCACATTTAATGCCTTATTCTACATCCCATAATCCTATCCAATACCTAAACTTAACAACTGCCTCACTAACTATTAATAAGAAGTAATTAGGAGTTTTTTAAGGCAAAAGCCATACTTAATAGTTAGTTAACAGTGAGAATTGGACCCTAAACTAAAGTGTAACCAGAATCTTTTGTAACATTATAACTGTCTTACTGTCACTTAAGAATTTTAATGCATCCTTGCTGAATAAAAGTATTAAATTCTAGAATGTTAGAAGTGACTTGCTACAACAATAGTAAAAAGGAAGTTTAGACCACTAATACCACTAGTTCTCCTCTGTAGAATGAGATGACACTACCTGATGTAATAGTAGGGCAAATGTCATGGGCACATCCAGATTGCTCCATTTACAGCTAGCAAATAAAAGCAAATAGCACTTTATACGCTCCACTATCAGATTCTTCAAGGATGCAAGGGATGTTTGGTCTTAAAATATGTCAGTGCCATTGTTTTGTCTCAAGAAGAAGCACACAAGTAATGTTTCTTTTTTTCACATTTAAAAAGCTACTTAAATGTCTTAATTTAATAAGGCCTACTCCTGGCTTAATCTGAGCCCTGTCTGTGAAAACCAGGCCTTTATGTGTTAATGACACACCTAATCCGGCTTTAAAGTCAAACAAAGTGAGTCTATATGATGCAATCTCATGTTTGCATGAACACTGAGAGGTGTGATGTTTGGTGTTTTTCTGCTGAGCCATCCATTCATAGTGGAGTACAAGATGTCAGCCGAAAGGAATGTTGTTTCAGAGGTGGAGACAGTCATTATGTTGCACCAATCACTTTGAACATAAACAGGGTCAATTGAATAAATGTGATCTATTGAATGCATCAATCGTAAACTATAGTGCACTTGTAGTTGCATGTTCTAGTTGTTAACCACATATTTGGCAATAACGAAACTCACAATCCGACTGCATTCCACGTTACTGTGTTAATGTGTCCATGCTTTGACATCATGTCATCATGCATCAGCACATTTATCACTCCACTGAGCCATTACAAAGACCTGAATGAGCTTCATGCAGCACATAAATTAGATGTGAATGGAACTGTTATGAGTTTCTCATTAACCGTCGCTGCTGTGAATCTCAGACACGTGCCCTGGCAAGACATTAACCACACTAACTAGGGACACTTCAGGGAAGGGTGGAAGAAGAGAAACTACAGCAACACTTTTAAGTCAAAATAAAATAAACATTCAATATCTTGATGCAAAAAAAAGAGTGTTAATGGATTGCAAATGGAATGTATATCATAATGCTATATGGATAAAATGAAAATAAATATATTAATCATATTTTATTATTAGAAGATTCTTATTTGATCAATTTTAGATTAAATACAATCTATTTTATTTTTTTATTTTAGTTTTATTCATACTTTGAATTAGCATTTATTTTTAGTTTTCGTGTTAATTTTAGTTTTTTTTTTGTCATTTCATTATGTGCTTTTGTCATTTTATTTTTTTTTATATTGCAGTTTAGGTTTAATTTATTTTTATTTTTAATTCAGTTTTAGTTTTTATTTATTTCCAGTTAATAATTTTAGTGCTTCAACTTAAACTTATTTCAGTTTATGTCCAAGGCAATATTTCTATATTTTTATTTTATTTTAGCTTTATTTCAATTAACAGAAATGTTTTTAATAATTAATGTTAATAACCCTGATTGTTACTTATTAGTTCAAAATAATAATGATGAAATTTCATTAGCATTCCTTTAGGATTTTTTCAACTTTGGTTGTAACACAACTGAAAATTCCAGAGAAAACTGCAATATTGAGAATCCTTAAGACCCTGCTGGATGAACAAGAGGATTTGTTTATCCAACCAAGGAAAGGGCAAAAAAACAGATGGAAGACATTCGCTGGTCGTAATATTACCCACACATTAGTTAAATTATTGAATATTAGAAGTAGAATGTATATAATTTCCCACTGAAAGAATAATGACAAATGAAAATCATAATGCAAGTCGCTGACTTGATGTATGCTTATTGAATTTATGGAAAATATTGGAAAAGTAAGTATAAAAATTGATGTTCGTTTCCACTTTGAGTCAGAAATATATGTATGCACACAGTAAATTCACAAATAGTCTATTACAACCAGGATACATTCCCCCAGAAAACACTTTGAGGTAAATAGGTATAGTATTTAAGTAATTCGTATTATGTACGCCCTTTAATTTAAAATCAAATAATATTGTTACAGCAATTTTTAGTGATGTAAGAAAACTCAACACTACTGCGTTAAGCAAAAGCGAATGAGAATAGTATTTCGCTTACTCATCTGAAAAACTATTTTTTAGGGTGAGGATACAAAGTCATATATGTGCACACAAAGCACAAATTTAACTAGTTTAATATCATAAGCAAAATGGGAGGGGAAAAGATGTTAGCATGATATCAACGGACATAAGGAAAGGTGCTGAAACTATAGTATTAGATATATATTTGTACAAAACAATCATAAAACAAATGACAAAAGTCATTTGATGCAAATACAGTGAAGTAATTGTCAAATTGTATTTAATTAATGACAGAAAGAAACAAGAGCGAAAATATGTCTATAGCATCGCTATCATTTTTAAAATATTCCACAATGACTCAATAGAGAACAATAATCGCAATTTGTTTTGTTTTGACCTCTGGCGGTGGAAGTAATGTGTTTTCTGACCCTTTTAATGAAACATTCAATCTTGGTATAAGCAGTTGTGAATTCAAAACTTGTACATTATGACCACAGACGTTCTTAAAACTGTTATCAAGCTCTTTGTACTTTGTGTCAAAGAGTTCTGGGTTGTTACCTTTGACATCGAGTTTCCATGTACACTCTTGTGGTCGCTGGAACATTCCATTTTTTGTTACAGCCAGAGTTGTGAGACTGTGCCACTAATCCTTTTTATACGGCCAGGTTGTGAATTCAAAATGTTACATTTATGACACCATGACGTCTACTTAAAGTGTGTATCAAAGATCTTTTGTTACTTTGTTTCACGTTCTGTGTGTTAATTTGATCCACAGTGTACGATTTGATGAAAAACAGTAACACTGACCACTACACATGACAGCCATGCATTAACAAACGGAATACCTCTCGCCTACCTGTGCAGTGATGATGACTACCGCCCTGTAGGGATCAATCGGAGGACTTCTGTAAAGCGGGTGGATTGACAGTGCAAAAAAAGACTGTGTGGCACAGCTGATCGGGAGGTCAGTCAGCAGCATTAACAGAAAGGACTTTCACTGTTTCTTACATGATTCATAAGCCCAGAAAGACACTTAAGTAAAAAATGCCTTTCCAGGGTGGTGTTGTGCGTTTTGGCTTGTCCAGGCGGGGCCCGCCGCGGCTGATTAAACAGTGCGGGTCGTGGAACGGACTCCACAAAAATTTTCGGGTTCACTGACATTTTCTTGGTTTTTAAACGGGGGGGTGTGGCGAACAAAACAAGAAAAAAGTCAAAAAAAAAAAAATCCTTGGGCCCGGAATTTCCAATCTGAAAATCCTCTGTGCTTTATCGTGGATATCCAACTCCATTGGCGATGATAGCCGATAGGAAATATGTCATGTATTGCAGATGTAGCAGTCTATTGCAGACTCGCTCATAAGTGAAGTGACGGGTCTCTTTGTAAGTTTCTTTAGACAGACCCAGAAAGTTTCTTGCAGTTCTACTCGAGTTAGAGGGCGCCCCAGACTCCGTGGTTGCCGAAAAATTCCGAGTATGTTGTGAGATGGAGGTTTTTTTTTTAATATATTTAAGGGAAGGGCGTTAAGAGGGTAGACTTCGGTCTTATAATAGCGTCACGCCACAGTAACTGGTTATGATCCCCAAACTGAAGAACCGTCATTGTTCAAGGTGGAACGAGGCTGAAAACAAAGTGTGTTCGGAGTCAATTCGTGGCGCGCGCCGTTCAGCGAGTATACAAAAACTATCATGTTCGCAGGAAGAAAAAAAGGAAGCTTCCTAGAAATACGTTAAAGATGTTGTGTTTCTACGCAGAACTCTTGGTGAACTTAACTTTTATATATTATTAGGAGAAGATACATATTTGTGTTAATTTTAATCTTAATTTTCAGCGGCGGCAAATAACGTCGTAAGTCGACATTGTTTTTTTTTTTTTTTTCAAAAAAGCAAACAAGTAAACTGTTCGACTTTTTGTTTATTGATGACATTTGACTGATATTATGTCTCTGTATATTCATTGTTATAGGCTATTATGAATGTCTGTTTGTCACATCAAAACCTTTACTGTATGACTATGACCTTTTATTTACAAAATCCAAATATTACATTCGGAATAGGATATAGCTTTGATTATCTTAAGCGACTAATAATCACCTCTCCCTCACCCTCCCCCCCCGTCCCGTGTCGGAATTTACAGCATTGGTTTTCTGATACAAACATTAATGTATACACTATCACAATATTTTATAAAATTATACCCTGACTTCTAAAACATCATTATATATGACTGAAAGATACTTATCTATCTATAAATAAAAAGATAATATTTTTATACTATTATAAGTGTGTGTTAATGTGTCTATATAATACTAGATATAGTATAATATATATCATCTATATCCCAAGAATATACACTATACTACGATGTATGTGTTGGTATATCTATGTAGTAGATAGTAGTTACTATTATTGTAATATGTATATATATATTTTTTACCGGCATTGTAAGTATATATAGTGTGTGTGGGTATTTTTAATATGTATAGATAGCATAGATAGATAGATAGATATACATATATTATGGTTTTATTTTTTATATATATATATAGAATTATATATATATATATATATATATATAAAACATATATTTATATAGATATACATTCATATTATGTTTATTTATATATATATCTATAATATTATATATATATATAAAATATATTTTAAGTGCATGTAATGATGGGGAAAAAATCACGTGGAATTTTTTTTTTGTTTATATTATATTTTAAAAAAAATGTAATTCTAAATCATTGACCGAGGAAAAAAGCACTAGGCAATTCACAGCACAATATTGTGTGCAATCAGTATAGTATGGTGATTGACAATCTGATTGTGGGAGTGTGTGTGGGGTGCTGTTTTTTTGATGTGAGTGGTTGTGTGTGTGGTGGTGGTGGTGTGTGTACGTGTGTGTAGTGTGTGCAGGGCGGTGGTTCTGTTTGTGGTGTGTGTTGGCGCAGCTGCGTGTACTGTCAATGTATGAGAGGTTGTTGATCTATTGGCCATTCGAATAACTGTCATGTCTTAAAACTTCTGCTTTCTGCATAATTTCCCGTGCATTACTCAATATAGTGGGTAAGTTCGTTTAAGTAATGACCATGGAACGCTCCTCGGGGTCAGGTGCAGCACGAAGGAGTCTATGCTCAAGGACGCGGAGTTACACGAGAATAACAAAACATGGCAAATTCCAGCATGCAAAAATGACCTCACTTCAAAACTTTATCGTGTTCGGGTGACCAAGAAGGGCTTCTGTGTCAAAAATTAAGTTACTATCTGCTAGCAAATTATTGTTGTTTGGGTGAGAATTAAGGACTACATGTAAATACTGCACTGTTAATTTTTATTTTTGGTGAAAACAAATAGAGTCACTTACTAAACTTTGATTATGATCTTAAGGTCTGCGGAGACACTTTATTTGGAAATCTTTTCTGTGTGACACGCATCAGTGCGCGATTTAATGGGTTCCTTCACCTTGGCTACGACAAGTTCTTGTCTCCTCACTTTGTCCTTCGTAGCTATGTGTTGTTCAGTCGTTCCAAATTGAAAACACCAGTGCCCACCAACTGACCACGAGACTTGCATCCTGCTTCAACATTTAAGGAGCGTTTGTATAATTACACGATTTTCTTTACTTCAACAGAAAACCCAAACGAACCATCCACGGACTGAATGAATTTATCTCTTTTAAACCATGCGCTTTTAGTATGGTCTGCACCCCAAAAGTCAGTTGTGTGTCGTGTTGTGTATGCCGCATGACAACTCTGGTTAAATATATGAGAAACAGACAACACGCAGGCGTGGCTTCCTTTACGCGTGTAATACTCATTCACTCTAAAACCCTTTTTTCCTGCAGTCAGCTTATGACCAACGATTATTGTACTTGTTGAATATGTGTCTAAACTAAGCAAAAATATTTAACTTTCTTCAATTAGTAAAGAGAGTTGACTCCGGTCGTCTCGTTGTTGCCACCTCACGCCAGTACGTTTCAAAGTCGCTAAACATTTCGCTGATTTATGATTTTAATGTCTATTAAGTGCTGAATTGGGAAATTTAGTTGCTAAGCTCGAAAAGAACCACAGACATATGAACCACCCTCATTGCATAAATGTAAACCATGTCACACTGATTGTTGAAGCGGTTTGTTTCTCCTCTCATGTTCAAGTGCTTGTACAGATTTGATGCACATGTTATCCAGCTAATTGAGGAGGAATATTGGTGCTGAGTCTAAGGGTGTTTCGCGGGTGATCAAACAGCATGATCCGGGTTTATTTCCAGCCTGTCCTCTTGTGGCTGATCTAGCTTTGGTCTCTGCACCTAATCTATAAATTGTACATATGCCAGTGACTAGACTTAGGACGCGAGTGCATTACTGCTAGATAGAAAAGATCATTACAAGGATGTTGGTTTCTACTGCAATGAGAAAAAAAGGCACCACATGATACACATGGTGTAATCAAGGAAAATTTGAAGGAGAAAAAGATAGATGGCCAGAAATGAAAGGAGTAGTATTTGATATGTAAAATAACGTGGTTATGATATTTCAATCGGTTGACCTTGTTAGAATTACTACTCTAGGACAACACTGGTATGTATTTATAAATGTTCAGACTGAAGTAGTATCAACAGCTGCCAATTTGTTTCAAGAATTTCCTATAGTCAAATTATGTTGTTTAAGATAAATGGAAAAGAGGTGGAATCTGTTATTTTCAACTAGAAGTAAAGAAAGGGAGACTATATGCCCACGTCTTTTAACAAGATATTAAGAGGCTTGAAAGACATCAATAGCCGACGCATCGGTGTATTAAGACTTGTTGACGCAGAAATTATTGATGCCCTTATTTTCGTCGTTGCTTCCTGGAAGGTTTGAGTCTCGAATTAAAAGTTATGCTGTGAGCAAAACACTTAGACCGTGCTTTTTAGTTACATGTGTGTGTCCCATATTGTACTATGAAAGGCTAGATCTTTATTGGTCGGAGATGTGCTCACTGCCCCCTTAGTGCCAGAACAGAGGGGCGGTGAGTCTCACTAACAGATGAAGGCTGTCGAAGCAACAAAAGCACATTGTTATGACGACAAGGGAAGAGAATCTCACGTAAAAGCACCAAAAATTATTGACGAAACTGTTTTTCAGCCTTACAAATGCTCACGATTTCTGACTGGGTGCAATGTATATGTTTGTCGCGATGACGACCAATGAGGCGTCCGTAGATCAGGGAAGAAAGAAGGTATATTAAGTTAAACTTTAGGCACCCGTTTTGAAAATTGCATGGTTAGTGGAGACTGTGGTAGTTGGATAGTCCGGATATGTGGTTAGTGCATTAAAAATAGTGATAAAGCAATGAGAATAGAATGTGCAAAATCAATAGATTAAAGCATTTTTTGTGCAATTGATTGGACTTAATAACTATACTACCCGCAGTGTATAGTGAAGCTGAAAGTCTCACTCATGTGCCTCAGCAAGAGTGACAATAGCGCGTACCCGTTGATAACGTTTTACTAACAATAAAATTGTGTGGACGGCAGCATGGGCACAGAACAACACTCTAAGTCGAGTGCAAAACATCACTCTTCCCAGTCGACACTTTCTAAAGCAGCCCAACTGGCATCATTTGATTAACCTCGATAGTTTAGCACGGGTTGAGGCAACGTTGTTGCATTGAACTTTGAGAAGTTTACTGATCTCCGCGATAAAAATTCTGCTTTACTGTAAGCGTCCAGATGGTATGAATTATGCTCAAAATACAGCGTGAAGCCATTACACAGTTATACTTAATCACACCATAATGTAAATCGTTTAAAAAAAAAGCAATCGAATCCAAGGCCCTTTCAATGGGTAGGGCAAGTACAGAATGACCCTCATGCAAAGGTTGTTTAGTATACAGTACGAGGAAGTATATGCTAAGAAAGAAGGAATTGAGATAAAAGGAAGACCAACCATATCACTATCGTATTCCTGTTGTCTTATTTTTTTACACACAGTTGGGTCTTTGGTTAAGTCTGATTATGCGGCAGATTTTGTGTGAGAGTGCTCGAATGACTGCAGTTTGACTCCTGTAGTGTTAAATGTGTGCAGTTTAAACCAGTGACATGATGAGTACGATGATCCTTCCAATATTCAAACATATGTGCTTTTAGGTCAGATCCATGGGTATTTTCCCTCTGGTTTAGATCAGATCTAGATGGACTTTCCCCCTGCCTCTCAGCCCTGCCTGGGATAAACAACCATGGAAACTTGCGTGACCCAGTTCCATAACCCAGACCAAAGGAGCCTCTGCACGCGGCATAGATCCCAAGCAATGTTCTTTCGAACACCGTGAACGAAATCCATTCAAAGCAAGGGTGGGATTTTAAGCAACTGTGCCTTGATAGTTGAAAGAAGAAGATTCCTTCCTGTGCTGCCGACACACACACCCCTGAAGCCATTAAACTTGCCATTTGGAACGTTACACGCTGACTTGTACCAGATTTTTTTATCAGAACCGTGTGTAAGTGTCTTTTTGGTGGTGTTGATTTCGTTTTGTATGGTCTTTGCAGGTGGTGTGGCATATAGTCTAACTTGAGATTTTACATCAGGAATATACTGTAAAATACTCAAAAAAAATGGAATTATATTTTTGGACGATTAATAAATTGTACCCTTGATTAAAGTTGGAATGACACGTCTCTAATTCTGACACCTCTACTGTCAGCCTAACTTATTTCCCTGCATTTATCACAGTATCCCTCACTGCTAACAGAGAAGGCTACCTTAAACTTGTAGTGGGAGTAGAGGTAGGTGCAGCAACAATTACTTATTTTAGTCGTATTTCAGAGGAGGGAGTTAGTTGTGGAGTCTTCATTTGTAGAACTATCTATTTTGTTTGGATTTAGTCTTTTTTAAGAATTTAGCGTGTCATAAATGTGCAGTTATTCACATGACAGTTGAATGACAGATGTCATTACCGTAACTGCTTTATGTAGTGGCATGAGTCGTGTTTAATTAGACCAAGGGTTAACTGACAACAATGTCAGGTTTATGTATCGAACTTGAAAAGGTGTCAATAAACCCACTTTGGGGCAAATAGCAGTGGGTGGTTAACGTATTTGTAGGGAAGATGTCTTTGGTTCTGTTTTTAGTGGTAGTGCGCAAAGTTGTTGTGCCTTGAATCAATGTGGGTCATTAATCATGAACACACACCCCAAATCATTTACCATATTGCTCGACGTGAGATGTGAAATGTTAATCCTTGATGTCGGTTAACTGTGTTGGTAGGTAAACACAAATTGTAACAGATCATCCGTGTCGAGTCGTTTTTTGAATCATTTCTTTCTGATTACTCAACCACACACTTAGCTGAACTGCTGTACGATCCCATCCATTTCCACCCTGTGTGTTTCGGGGTCAGCTATTTGAATACGCAACCTCTAATTCTGTCGCAACATCACCCGCCCTCTAGCCATCCAGTAACGTCATTGAACCACCTGCGCAAATGGTTAACAGATTAAACAAAAGTCTTCACTGAGCATTTTAAGTATTCTCAGTCATTGTATTGTTTGAATATGGTTCACCAATATAGACATTTGCTTCTGACCAGGTTCACGTATTTCGGGCTGATACGAAAGTCCAGGTGTTTGTCGCACGTTGTTGGTTATTGTGATACGTTCGCTGCACGCTCCCCACCTCATCCATCGCTGCAGGGCCCTATCCACTATGGGTTCCCTCTACCCTTACCCTTTTCCCCTCTATTCGTATCTATTATCGCTTCCACTATGGACCTGATCCCAACTTCACCTCTATGAGCAACTCCGTTGGTTGCCTCAGCCGCGTTGCTTTCCTCCCACTGCACACTCTTTCCCACCTTCCCCCATGCTAACACTTCCTCTCACGCATAAACTGAACATCTGCTACGTGTCATTAAGCCAAACACAGTCTGTTTGTGAAGTCCACCCTTCACACCGATACCATTACCACCCTAGAGAACAAATGACGGGAAAAACCCGTACCAAAGACAAATTCTACTGATGTACGTTACTTCGCATTCACAAATGAAATCGTAACAGCCATTTATGCCTACTAATTGTAATATTTAGAGCGTGTCTCGAGCAAAATCACGCTCAAAATCGCAACCACCAAAATAAACTGTTCATGCTTTAGACTACTTGAATATAATGTGATGGTATACTGGTGTTGTAGTAGTAAGAAGAAAGTAAGGCACCCATGCGGATGATGCCTTATAGGTGTTATCCAGCACATATAGTTACATGATGGTGCTATTGATTCCTCAGCTGACGTGCTTATAAGTATTCATAATTTATGCAATATTAAGGTGTAGTTACGTTTACTATCTTTTTGATTTTCTTAATGTAGTAGAGGATAAAACATACTATAAGTGCACTATAATAATAAAATATATTACCAAAAAATATTTTATACTCGAGTAATGAGACTTGTATAACAAATAAATTTACATGAAGATTGTATATAATATAAAAATTATTAGAAATTCATATATAATACTTTGTATAGTAAATACATAGATTATAATAGTTTTATCTCATAAATTTTTAATAGTTTAATCGTTATTTTATATATAACCTACGTTATCATAAGGTTTATGTTATATTATATTTAGTAAATTATGTATAAATCTACTACTGTAAGTGCGTGTCAATAGCGAATTAATAGCTTGTATGAATCGTCATTGGCCACAAATAGGGAAGGTTGTTACATTAATAGGAGTGGTGTATACTGGTATATGTCTATAGAAATACACCACAGGATGCATATATTGAAGAAATATTTACTGTATGTAATATAATATGTATTTAGTATAGTCATTTATATTGATAAATAATATAAAAGCACTGACTATAATATACTTTTGTTAAATAAGTATAATGCATGTGTGTATTTCTACTAACATAATATAAATAAACCCGTCACCACACATTTTGCAGTATTGTAAACAAACTTATGTTGTCATGAAATTGTTGACGCACTAATATAAATAGTAATATATTATTGATGGCAACACACTCGAATATGATAAAGGATACTATAAATTATGCGTATCAGAAATAAAAAATTATAAGTTAACTAAATGAATATGTTCAAGGTGATCATCTATACTCTTTTTGTCTGTTTTCAGCATAAAATACCACCATCATTTTAGGGAGGGAGTCACCTGGCATTTAAGAAGGGCTCACACATTTGAGGACAGTAGGTAATAGCAATCTGAATAGACCAGAACATAGGTTATACACGTTGATTAGAAGAAATTCTGAGTCGAAGGCTCAGAAAGCAATTTATAATGCATCGGATCTAGCATAAATAAGCAATCTAACAAATAAAAAAAAGGAAATTTATACGTTAATAGCTATATGTGAGCCATGGTCAACAGAATACTGCTTCTTAAGTTCAATGTTGTTCTTTTACCTATCAATACAACAAATTAAAAACATGTCAGGAGTTCAAACCAGTACGATATGAATGCGATGTCCACCTAACAAAGAACCCAGGTGGAAAAGCTGCTGTACAAGCAGAGGAACTGGGCTTGGAGAGGACCAAGTACAAAATGCGTGATCGGATTTGAGTTTCAAACCAATGATGTGTGGACAGCCCCACCAGACAACATGCTCAGTACAGAAGTCTCTGTGGAAGACCAGGTCAGTAGAGCAAACACTCGTCATGACCTTTGACCTCTTGGAGTTGCATAGGATATGATCAGAATGGTTAATTTGCAGGGTGTGAATTTTGCCCAAGTTAGACATGTTCCTGAATCGACATAATGTTGATCCTGGAACAACATTCCTATCTGAAAATGTAATCCTAACCCAAACTAACCACTTCCCATAACTGATCCGGAAAATCACAGGGAAATAATAGGTGAATAACACTGATGTAGATGCACTTAACCTGATTGTGAGCCTAAACTTGACATAAACTTGTCCCTCAAATCTGATTAGTTGATTGTAATGTTGTACTCGGTGAGATCAGGTTCACTGCATTGAGTACCCGTCTTATATGAATCTTGTATCTTTTGTTGTCTCCTCAGCTTGCGCAGGGGTTGAAAGTGGCCCTGGATACGTCTTTTGTCCCAAACACAGGGTGAGTTGTTAGCGTCTGACGCATCGAGGCCGGTTTGATGATTTTGTTCTTTGACAGTGTTGTTTTCTCTTTAGTAAGAGGAGCGGTAAACTGAAGACCGGCTACAAGCGTGACTTCGTCAACATGAGCTGCGACATTGATTTTGAGGGTTCCGGTCGTGCACTCTTCAGCGGTTCTGGGATACGAAGGCTGGCTCGCGGGCTACCAGATGGCGTTTGACACGGCCAAGTCCAAACTGGTGCAAAATCACTTCGCTCTGGGATACAAGACCGAAGACTTCCAGCTTCACACCAACGTGTAAGAATCAGGGAAAACTACACAGAAACAGCTGATTAGGGGTTCGAAAATTGATGTTTCTGACATGTGTGCATATACTGATCACTACAGCAAGATTTGGTGTATCGTGTGTGTGTATAATTATATATATATATTAATTATAGTATTATCCTATAGCAGAACACATATATAGTGACCAATTAATTACAAATTTATTACTGAAAATCCTGGCAATCAGCAAGTGACTTTTAGCATTATTCCCGGTCTTCAGTTCACTGTATAATATTAATGTTTTTTAGATTATCAATGTTAAAACTATTTTTACGCTTAATATTTTGTGGAAACCAGACACATTTTTTTCAGGATTCTTGATGACTATAAAGTTTAAAAAAAAACAGCATTTATTGAAATAATAGAAATATTTTGTAACAATTAATGTCTTTATGGTCCACTTTTTGATCAATTTAATGCATCATATGCTGAAATTTTTTTTGGAAGATGGCATCAGTTTTTCATAAAAAATATGAAGCAGCACAACTGTTTTCAACATTGATAATAATCAGAAATGTTTCTTGAGCAGCAAATCAGCAGATTAGAATGATTTCTGAAGGATCATGTGACATTGAAGACTGGAGTAATGATGCTGAAAATTCAGCTTTGATCACAGGAATAAATTACTCTTTAACATATATTTACATAAAAAAAAGTTATTTAAAATTGTAATAATATTTCATAATATTACCATTTTTACTGTACTTTTCATCAAATAATTGCAGGCTTCGTGAGCAGAAGAGACTTCAAAAACATAAAAAAATCTTAATTATTCCAAACTTTTGAAGTAGTGTGTGTGGATAGATAAGATAGTATATAAGGATGTTATAGATATGTTGCATGAACTGTGTCATGTGTCAGCAGTAATGACGGAGCTGAGTTCGGAGGATCGGTCTATCAGAAGGTGACTGATCAGCTGGAGACGGCCGTCACTTTGTCCTGGACCACCGGCAGCAACAACACGCGCTTCGGAGTTGCTGCAAAGTACCAGTTAGATAAAGACGCCTCGTTGTCTGTGAGTTAACAATCTTTACGCATGAACGCTTGGCCAGAGCATTGCAAGCATGTGGTTCCGTTACATATAACAGTGGAGAAATGCAACATGTTACGTTATGAATTGCGTTCTTACACATTTTGCAACAACACGTGAATCTAGAAGCATCTGCATTCATGTACTTTAGGCCTAAATCTGCCTTTAAATAAAACATAGACGCTATATTACATTTTCAAAGCTTGGAATGACTAACCTGACCATGATTATTGATTATTTTCTATAACAGGCCAAAGTGAACAATTCCAGCCTGATTGGAGTTGGTTACACTCAGAGTCTTCGACCTGGTAATCATGTTATAATTACTGTTTATGATCTCTTCTACATTTCTACAGTATGCAGTATGTAAACTGGGCACAGTGTGTCAATTTTCTGTATGCACCAAATACCCAGATGACATTTGGAAAAATGTTCAATATACAGCCAGGGTCTGCTTTATCCCACAATGCAATGCAGTGTGAAGAATGAGCCGTGTCTGTGAAGTTTCAGCTCAAAATCCCCCACAGATCATTTATTATAGCTTGTTAAATTTGCCCCTATTTGGGTGTGAGCAAAAACACGCCGTTTTTGTGTGTCCCTTTATATTTGCAAAGAGCTGCTTCTCCCGCCCCCTTTCAAGAAGAGGGCGGAGCTTTAACAGCTCAACAACAACAAAGCTGGAGAATCTCACGCAGCCAAAATGACGAAAGTGTTCAGCCTTACATTGTTCAAACCGGAGTCGACACTGATGGAGAGACAACATTACAAACTAACAACTTAATAAAGTGAAATCATAATCAAGGACCCCTATAATCATTAGATCATACTGCTGGAAGATGAGACATATTACACGTAATTAAAATTAATTTCGTTTCACTGAATTAAACATGCAACATAGTGAGATCATGTGGAAAAATAGTCGCATACTACTGTTTAAAACATTTATTTTTGCATACTGCATACATTTTCACTAAAAAATAGTAAAAAAACACTTAAAAATAGCAATTTTTCATAAATGGTATGCAAATACAGCACACTAGTTTTTCATTCCAAACATGTTTTCACTAGCGTTTAAGTTGTTTAAGATATTTATTATCCCTTTAATGTCTCATAATTCTCTTTCTCATTGTCAAGGGGTGAAACTCACTCTCTCGGCTCTCATCGATGGAAAAAACTTCAACACCGGCGGACACAAGGTTGGACTGGGTTTTGAGCTGGAAGCGTAGCTGCCGTAGCGCAAAAGACACAGAAGACGAGAGACCCGGTCCTCACAACCCTCCTAGCACCCGATGACTAATAACACTTAGCGGCATGTTGATGGTTTTTGCAAGTCTGTGGGAGTCGAGTGATTCTGATCTGATCTGATCTGGCCTTCTAAGGGAAATATTTGCCGGTTCAGCTAATTTATTTAATGAAGTTCGTATATTTACCGTAGACCACCTGCAGCAAACCAAAATACACAAGTAGTGGTAGATTTGCAAGCATAGTAGGAACATTTGGAGTGTTTCTCTGGTGATGTCAGTGCATGCTAAGCACTTACATTTGTTTTATTGCGTTGATGAGTGAAGGTCAGAAAATGCATGACGGTAGTTGAGATTATTTCTCAGGTTGCAGCATTAGAGTGACGCCGCACTTATAGAGCTTTAGGCATAGACAGCTTACAGGAAACTGACAAGACAGCATGTGTATTTTTAGAGCTTGCAATACTTTCTTATCTTACACACTCATTGATGGGTAGAAAGCAACTCTTTACTGTGGGAAAAATCATGCTAGCAACCCACTTCAAATGTGTTCTGGTGTATAAAACAGCAATTTCATCATCAACACTTTATGAGCACAGGTTTCAATGCGTTGTACATACCAACTGCTTTTTCCATTTATATATATAATATATTATATATATATATATATATATTGCCCAAAAGTTTGGACACATTGCTATATTTTTGAAAGAATGCCTGAATTTGATCCAAAAATCTATAATAATAATGATTTCTGAAGGCTGGAGTAATGGCTGATGAAAATTCAGCTTTGCATCACAGAAATAAATTATATTTTAAAGTATATTAAAATTGAAAACCCTAAAGCCCAAAGTATAGTTAATTTTTTACGCGTACGCGAGGGTCGGCGTACAGTGCGCATGGCACAAATCTCCCCCCAGAAAATCAAGTCCCCCCAGGAATCGGGTCTCCTTTAGGACCCCAAGAGATCCCATTGGTTCAATGAACTTTTAATGGGTAGTATTTTTTTTGCGCCTGATTATAATTCCTGCAAAAGTCACATTATGATTTATATCATTTAAAATGTGTTATAATGACCATTAATGTCTTTTAAATTACACGATTCATATATACTAGTATATAACTGAAGCTATAGGTTTTAAAATCAAGCATTTCTCGTTGTTGTTTTTTTTTTAGTTGGCTTTTGTACTAACATGGCATACGTCTACCCGATTAGCCTGCTAGATTAGTTTATATTATATGTTTTTTGTATCCAATATCATGCAATGCATAGGCATTCATTTTATATTTGTGCACTTAATGTAATAAACATCATACAATAGTGAAATATGTTATAATTAGTCAAGACATCACGATAACAACATCAGGCATTACCGCCTGGATCCTAAAGGGGACCCGATTCCTGGGGGGGACTCAATTTCTCATGATACCGGATTATTGTAACCGCGACCTGTGAAGTATACTTTCGACTGTTTGCGTACAATAACATACGTGTAAAAAAAAAGTATACCCAGGGCTTTATTTTAAATTGTAAAAATATTTCACAATATTGCTGTTTTTCTGTATTTTTGATAAAAAAAAAAATAGTAATGTGTCCGCTTTTGATGGGTACTATATAATATATATATATATATATGTGTGTGTATATATATTTATACACGCACACTAATTATACAATTATCTTGGTCTTTGAACCTCATTTTTCCAGTGGAAAATAAGAAATTCTAATAAACAAAGAAAAATGTTACATTGTTTTGTGTTATTTAGAGTTGTGCTTGTTTCGAGGACCTACTTCACAGTAAATGTATAAGAAAAAATACACCACAGTTCAAAAGTTTAGGGTCAGTTTTTTTTTTTTTTTAATACTTTTAATTAAAAAAATTAATACTTTTAATTTATTCATTTCTGTTTCAAATTAATGCTGTTCATTTGAACTTTCAAAGAATCCTGACGATATCCAACGTATCACGGTTTGCATTTTAATTTTTGCGGTATCACAGTTTCCACAAAAATATGAAGCAGCACAAAATTCAGCTTTGCCATCACAGGAATAAATTACATTATAAAATATATTTAAATAAACAGTTATTTTAAATTAAAAATACTATTTCACAATATTACTGCATTTTTAATCACATAAATGCAGTCCTAGTGAGCATAAGAGACTTCTTTCAAAACATTAAATACCGACCCCAAACTTTTGACCTGTAGTGTATGAACAACAAATGTTTTTTCCTCAAAGAACAAATTGTTGAATGCACAATGAATTGAAATCTCAAAGTCCGACCAATAACTTTTCTCTCACATTGCCCATCTGCACGGCAGATTTGGTTTCAGAGAAGGTTCACTTTTGCCACAACCTGCCTGCATCCGGTGTGAGAAAACTCCCCGTTCGCCAACTATATAGTATGATAGTTCTTCTGCAAGTCTTTCTACATGCGATCGATCCGGGTAGAATCCTTCCCTGGACATCTCGTCAATAAAACAATCCATTACGTGGCTCTTCTCCAAAAGCATAAAGGGCAGGAACTCTGCTTCCAAAAACAGCATGTGGTATCTTTGAAGGTGACTGTTTAACAAAGGCGTCAGCTCCTGACTCAAGCTCAGACGGCCTGAGACGGCGACGCTGGAGTTGTGCAGGACGAACTTGGTGATATCTTCATGTCCCAGGTTGCTGATGAGGATGTAAATGGCATTTAAGTATTCATTGTTGTTTTGGGGCTGAATCAGTTCTCGCAACGTGTCCAGCAACTCCCTGGGCATGTGTTCCACTTCATCGAAGATGAAGACCGGTATCTTCTCCATTTCCTCAGCTTGGTTGACCATTTCCGAGATGTTAGAGTCCAGAGATTTGGTGCATTGTGGGATATCGTCTTCTGTTGGGCAATGGTGCAGCACAAAGTACTGCATCACCAACTCATCTCCAACAACCGAGCGGAAATGCTGAGCCAGTAATCGGCCAACGTGGCTCTTCCCAACTCCAGTAGGTCCGTGAAGCGACAACACCAAAGGTTTATTGTGTACATAAGTTGACAAATAGTCATGTAAATGACCCAGAAGGCGCTCCGTCACTTCATGTTGGCCAAACACTTCCCTGTTAAGTGTCTTCTCCAGACCATCTAGATCATATTTGAGCACGTGGTCGTCCAAGTTCTCGATGGCGTTGTAAACCTGTAGAAAGACGATGATGCACAACAAGTACAGGCAGTTCTTTGCACGGCTGCGCTCTTTTGTGGGTACGGCTCTCAAACTGCTGCTCGGATACATGACCTTCCTCTTTTTCTTTCGCTTGCGTGGGGAAGCGGGTTTGCTGTTTAGAGTCTCGTGAAGATTTTCAAATGTGAAATGCTTTGGGCTGGTGGACCGCGGAGACATGATGCTCTGGGACAAAGCTGATATCTCCAGACGCCGTTTCTTCATGGCCTGGTACTTCTGGCGAATGCGCACCATGGCGCGTACGCTTGAGGAGAACTGGGAGAAACTTCCCGTGCCATTTTCCTTCAGCTCTTTCGGCTGGTCCCCCTTCAGCCTGTCACTTGGGTCTTGTTCTCCCATCTGTGGAAAGCAATGTAGAAATGTACAAAAAGATATGAGAATTTGAGTGATTTACGTGCTAAAATATAAGGATTTCAAAATCCACCACCAACTTTTTTGCCGACTATAGTTTTTAGAGGATTGTCCAGCCAGTGAAATAGTGGCAATGCAATATGCATTCAAAAGTTAAAAATTAAAATTAAAATTGTATCAAGGTTTATTTCCTTTCCACTAGCAACAATCTGTAGTAAAACAAACTGAACCAATTTCATGAATGTGCGGCAGGACTGTGTATAATGTATGTGATATGAAAACAATTTCAGATGACTTGAACAGCTCTATTTGGAAAGAATTAATCATGCTAGGATGATTGGGGTGATTTTGTAGGAGAGTGAATCTGCATAGAAAATAATAAACAAATTACAAGCATTGATAAATACAATAGAACAAAGATACAAATTAAATAAATAAAAAGTGATTTATGTTTTTCAGTTAAGTCTTTAATTTATACAGTGAAGACAGACACTGAATAATCAAATATAAAATAACACTACATAGTCTTTATTGTATACATTAAATATGATTAATCTTTGATAAATCTACAAAAGTGAATTTCTCTTTGTATTTTGTTGTTTGATTAACATTAATTACACAGAAATCAGCAGGAATATTAGGTTGCTGTCACTTTAAGACCGAATGCACTGTATATAACATAATAATTATATATAATATATATAATATCCAATATAATGATACACATCCGTTTTCTTTCTCAATTGTTTACATTCATGTGAGCCATAGCGACTGTGTTTATGAGGATACTCATCAAGACAGGCATTTTGAACACGCAATGCAAGAGTGGATGTCTCTTTATCATAGCTGAAGCGAAGCAAAGATCTTACCCTTTCTTTTTTCCAGTGATATTCCTATGAGCTTTTCTCTTTTGTAATGCCTCTCAACAATCTCTCTTTCTACAGTAGGGGTGCCCAACCCTGTTCCTGGAGATCTACCTACCTGTAAAACACACCTGAATCAGCTAATTAAGATCTCCAGGAGCACTTGATAATTACAGACAGGTGTGTTGAGCAGGGCTGGAGCTGAACTCTGCAGGAAAGTTGATCTCCAGGAACAGGTTTGGGCACCCCTGTTCTATACCGTGTGTTCCATGGAAGGGCTCATCCCGAGAGCTTCGAAGGGATGAAGGGTGTAGGGGTCAAAAAAACTCTTTTCTTTGGAACGCACTTCTGCGTCATCTTAAACAAGACAATCAAGAAGGAGTAGATATGCAAGCTGCGGCCTTTGTTCGACGTTAGTTGATTTATTTATTTAGGTTTATCGCACCATATGTATATTGTATCTATGTATTTTAAACATTTGAATGGACTGATAAAGGGAGCTGTAAAGTATTTTTGTTGAAGTACAATGTCATTTTGACATTTTTTGCCAATCCAGAAATCATTACACACCGGGACGAATATCGCACGCGTTTATCGCCAGCGTTTTTCGAGACGTTTTTTGTGTTCACACCCAAGCGATTTTCACTGGCGATGCGCAGAGTGAACGTGCAAATCACTCCCTGACAGTATGTGGCTTGTGCTTAACGGTAGTGCAAATTATTTATGATGAAGATAAAATGCAATATAATGTATGAGAGATGGTAGTCAGAAACGGTAGTGCAAATAAACATATGATATTAGTAAAGTTAAGAGATAAAAATGCAGATATTAAATGGCATATATGAGAGATGGTAGTCAGAAACAGTAGTGCAAATAAACATTTATGAAATAGACATTCTCAACTATATTTCTTGAATGTAAAAGAAAAAAAAACAGCAAAAATACAGAAATAATACACATCTATTGATATGGCCAAGAACTGGCAGAGCACCCATAGCGTGCGTCTCAATCAGCTCCCTAGTTCACTAGTCAGGGCACTGATCAGGGAGTCAGCCACATTCATTTAAATGGTATACTGATACACACCTAGGAAGCTAGGGAGCTGCTTGAGATGCAGGGATAGTTTGTAGGGGTCTTCCTCGTCTACTTACTTTCTCTTCGTCGTCTTGTGTGCTTGGCAAGACTGTTTTGTGCTTGAGCGCCACCAAGTCGTGTTTTACTGTAACTTCAGCAGCTCCAGGCACGTGAACAAAAGCACCAATCTCATTGGTCGGCCAGTTTTTAACGCGGCGCGTCAAACCAAAAAAACGAACCTGAGGCGTTTTTTAAAAATGACGCTTTTACGCCTCGCGTTTTTCATGTCGGTGTGCACACACACATTGGCGCCCGTTATTTAGTCACGAGGCGTTAAACGTCGGCGAAAATCGCGCACGATATTCGTCCCGGTGTAAACAGGCCTTAACTTGTATAAATATTACAGTAGTATAGAAAAATACTATACATACATTTATAGGTAAAATCGAACTCCGAGCCCCTTGTACCCATTTTGTGATGTCGAAACAAATTCTCTGTGCAAAGGATCATGGGTGCCCGAATGGTGTCCATCAGTTGTACCCTTCATTCCGAAGGGCCCTTTGAAGTGGCCAGTTTTGAGCACTTCGGTTTGGAAAGACCCTTCAATATGGTGGCCATGATTATTTTCACTCCGAAGTGCCCTTTGAAGGGCGATATATCCAGTTTGGAAAGTCTTCAAATCCCCTTCTTGCTCACTCCCCTCCCCCATCATAAGTGGACATGCCCCCTTCTGCTGATTGGCTACAAGTGTGTTGTGCTGCTCAGCTCAATCCACCTTCAACAGCGTTTCTCAGAAAACACTTACTGCACCTTTAAAAAATAAAGGTTCTTTATCTGCACGGATCGGATGGTTCTATGAAGAACCTTTAACATCCATGAAACCTTTTTATTCCACAAAAGGTTCTTTATAATAAAAAGGTAAAGTATTTTTCACACTAACACACAAAAAAGGTTCTTTGGGCACCCCAAAATGATTATTCTATGGCATTGCTGTAAAAACCATAATTTGGACCTTTTTTAAGAGTGTTCTTGCATGTTTTATTTAGCACACTCACTTCACAGTGAGCACATTTGCTAAATGACCCTGAATAACTCTTTAGTACATGACTCATGTAGGGCCCGGACAGTATCGCGGAATCCAGTCATAAAAACGGAATTTAGTATATAATGCGGAATGTCACGGAATTTGTCAAATTTTTGATGAATGAATAAAAAGCAGGTCAGTACACTTAAATCAAATCGCGATACAGACTAGTGTCAGTGAATATTAAACCGCAAATAGACTATTTAAATATGAATCCTGCATGTCTGGGTGCCTCTGAAATGCATGCATGTACGCGCACACACACACTGAAGCACGTGCGACACTCGCGGTGTTTTCATCCTCTGTCGCCAAACACAGAGAAACTCAAAGCTCTCGGCAACCCGTCAAAATAAAAGTTCGGTTTAACCTGACAGAAACATATTAGTGTTGTACAGTAGAGAATTTAGATAAATGAATTTAATAATAAATTATTAAAAACTATCTTTTCAAGGAATAATCTCAGTTTTTCTTCCATGTTTTAATTTTAACAGTAAAGCTCTGTTGTGCAGCACATTGTTTGACAAAAAAGTTTAATTTCATGATTTAAAGATAAATTAGTTGGTATGCGTTCATTTGATTGCCGGACAAATTAAAATACGGAACAAAATTTCTGGAAAAAAAAAAAAAAATCATAAAAATACTTTTTTAAATTAATAATTGTTGTTGTTTTTAAGAATTCAATTAATTTGACATGCTTTTTGATTATTAAAATATAATTAAACCATTAAAATGGAATACAGCAAAGTTAAAACGGAAAATAGAATTTGGTAAAAAATAAAACAAAAATTTGAGTGGAAAGAATAAAATGTATATCACAGGGCCCTAAAAAATGTAATTTTTTGTTAAACTTTTAATAAATTGTTGGTAAATGGATAAGTTTCATTATTTCAATTAATTAGACATGCTTTTTAGTAGTAGATGTTGTTAGTCATTTGTATTGTCTTTTTAATGCACTTTGGGGTTTGCACAATGAAAAATAGAGTACTTGAACTTTTTTATTACTAAAATTTAATTTAAAAAATGGAATCCAGAAAAATGAAAACTGCGTGCATCATAAACTCTTCTTTGTGATGCATATTGCACCTTTATTTTGGTGCATTTGACAATTTACATTTGCCACAAAACAGCAAATGTTGAAAACAAGAATTGGGTTGTGCTTTCAAATAATGAACATCCAGAAGTCATTACAGACATGCATAATTAGATAAAAAAAATATCTGTTGCAAGTTTTATTTCTGTTCCACTAGCAGCACCAACGTGCAGATGCAATCTGTTTTTTTTTTTCAGCGGCCTGACCAGATGAGAATTGGAGGTTTCTGCTTCTTGCACATTTTATTTAGTGTGCTCATCTCAAAGTGAGCGCATTTTCTATCCTGAATGGCTCAGAATAACTAATTAGCATATGATGACATGCATTTACATATGCTGTAAACTCAACCTCTACTTTGAGATGCACCTTCAATTTGGTGCATTTGACAGTTTGCATTTGCCCACAAAACAGCTAATGCGAGAATGAAGGCATGTTGTGACAACGTCATTCACTTTTTTTAAGCTGCATTCACCTTGCCTGTAGGCTGAAAGTCTAGTGTTTACAACTATACACATGCAAATTATACTCCATTTAAACAAGTTTCATCTGCAACAATAAAACAAAAGAGCTCAGTTCCAAGAAAAGCCATACTTGCATTGACAAGTATCAAATGACAAAAACTGCAGTTTCCTGCTCCTAAGAGACCGCTCTCTATTCCCCCCTACAATGAAATGTTTGCTTCAAGCAAAGAAATGACCTTGAAAGCTTCTCAAAAGGTGTATTCAAACACAAACGGTTGCATTCAACATTCCACACATTCTGCTTTTCCTTTACAATCCCCTCTGCCAAAGCAGATATGGTTTCCTTCCTGGAAATCCTTTTTTCACACACCCCTTTTTGGAGAACAAGGGTAATAAAAAAGTGCCCCGTAGACTGTTAAACCACGAGTGTGCTTGAGCACGTCTCCCTCCAGCTAGTTTTGCAAAAGCCACTTAAATAAGGGAAGTTCAGAAAGACAAGAATGTTGCTTCAGCTGCAGTGGTTAAACTTCATCAGATACAACAGGAAGACAAATGTAAAACTTGAGAAGGACAAACAGAGTATGCATCATACAAATGGAGTTGGCTTACCTTCAGTAAACACTCTGAACAACAGCTGGTGCGTGGTTATGAAATCTCAAGCTCCTCTAGAAGCTTCACTGATGAGCAGAGGAGAGGAGAGGTGGCGACTTCCTCACAGCCAGAGGAACATTAACAGGCTTTGCAGCTCCTCCTATCTGCAAACCACACCTCCCTCCATCACACACAATCATATTACAGAGAAACAGACCTTCTCGTGCACCTTTGTGGACTTAAAAATAGTTTGTTTGCACTTCATTGTACGTCATCTGATTCAGAGAAAGAAACTTGGGAATTGCAATACTGTTGGTGGAAAATCACCATTCAAGTAATTGAATCCAAAGATTGTATTCGTTCACGTAAGCAGCTAAATATTTTGTTTCATTGTGTGAATGACTGAGCAGGATTTGCTGAGGATTTGTGCTACATACACCAGCCCAGATGACTAAGTGACGTTATTGTGAGCTTCTGTAGGTGTCATCACGGCTGGGAGTTCACAGGGTGGAGTTTGAGCCGGTAGTTTAGTTACAGAGAATGTTACTCTCAATAGCTCATATGCAAATAAAGCGACACTTTTACACCTCACACCATCATAGATGAGATGGTGTGAAGACTTTGTGGGAACTTTCACTGACACATATATCTGAGCATGTTGTGGTTTTTCACAGTAAGTCAAACAAAACCCATTTTTAGAATATTTGGAATGTATATATATATACATCATACATGTATATATATATATAATATTGATTATTTTGGCACACACACACACACATATTATTTTATTATCTGTCTTGTTATTTTATTATTTATTATTATATTAGATTTTTTTCTTCACCAAGCTTTTTTTTTTTTTGTACATGCACACACACACACACACACACACACGCACACATTATAGACTATTTTATTATCTGTCTATTTATTTTATTATATATTATTACACTGGGATTATACCAAGACAAATTCCTCATGTGTAAGCATACTTGCCAAGAATCTCATTCTGGTTCTGAGAAAATTATAGTAATTACACCAAAATAAATATACCATGATACATGACACATTTAAAATTATATCATATTACCTTTATATTATTCACAAGCCATGGCTGTGAATTATAATGATCAATAGGCCTAATTATCTAAGGGCTTTTGTTTTGAAATGATCCTCTTGCCCCGAGTAAGCAGTAATTTATCTTTCGTTCTCATACGTAATCATAAATATACCATTATTTATAACACATTTAAAATATATTACCACCACAAACCGTGTCTGTCTCTTATTACAAATTATCAATAATTATCTAAGGGCTTTTGTTTTGAAATGATCCTCTTGCCCCCGGAAGTAACGCAGTAATTTATCTTTGGATCTCATACTTAATCATAAATATACCATTATTTATAACACATTTAAAAATATATTACCACTCACAAACCGTGTCTGTCTCTTATTACAAATTATCAATAATTATCTAAGGGCTTTTGTTTTGAAATAATCCTCTTGCCCCCGGAAGTAAGGCAGTAATTTATCTTTCGTTCTCATACGTAATCATAATATACCATTATTTATAACACATTTAAAAATATATTACCATTCACAAACCTGTCTGTCTCTTATTACAAATGATCAATAATTATCTAAGGGCTTTTGTTTTGAAATGATCCTCTTGCCCCCGGAAGTAACACAGTAATTTATCTTTGGATCTCATACTTAATCATAAATATACCATTATTTATAACACATTTAAAAATATATTACCACTCACAAACCGTGTCTGTCTCTTATTACAAATTATCAATAATTATCTAAGGGCTTTTGTTTTGAAATGATCCTCTTGCCCCCGGAAGTAAGGCAGTAATTTATCTTTGGTCTCATACTTAATCATAAATATACCATTATTTATAACACATTTAAAAATATATTACCACTCACAAACCGTGTCTGTCTCTTATTACAAATTATCAATAATTATCTAAGGGCTTTTGTTTTGAAATATCCTCTTGCCCCCGGAAGTACGGCAGTAATTATCTTTGATCTCATACTTAATCATAAATATACATATTTTATACACATTTAAAATATTACCACTCACAAACCGTGTCTGTCTCTTATTACAATTATCAATAATTCTAAGGGCTTTTGTTTTGAAATAATCCTCTTGCCCCCGGAAGTATAATTTATCTTTCGTTCTCATACTTAATCATAAATATACCATTATTTATAACACATTTAAAAATATATTACCACTCACAAACCGTGTCTGTCTCTTATTACAAATGATCAATATTTATCAAAGGGCTTTTGTTTTGAAATAATCCTCTTGCCCCGGAAGTAACGCAGTAATTTATCTTTGGTTCTCAAACGTCATTGTTGTTTTGACGCGTTTCTCTTTCTAATAATAAAGAATAATTCTCTTAAGCATTTATGACACACAGTTCTGATTCAATGATGTTAATACGGGTCGTTTAAAGCCGTGTCTCGCTTCATGAGCGGTGTTTTCTTCAGTGAATCTGTGGCGGTCGATCAGTTCTTGATCCTCTGAACACATGAGTGTGTCTCTGGTCGTGATCAGACTCGAGCTCGCTGATCAGTCTGATTCCCCGCAGGGTTTTCAATACTGCGCCGGTGAGTTATAGAACTGAGACTTACTTTGTTTACCGTGGTGCTCAATGATGGCTATATTCATATATCATCATGATAGTGTACAAAAGAGTATTACCATGTTTTTGGACATGTGACAAGTAGGCCTACTTTAAAATGACATGTAAATATTATGATTCTTAAAGTGACATATGGTGGCATGGTATATATGGAAATTAAATATAACCATCTGATAAGGGTAATCATATCACACACACACACACACACACACACACATATATACAGGGCTGGGTATGTTACTTTTAAAATGTATTTCACTACAGATTACAAAATGCATGCTTTAAAAAGTAATTTGTAATGTATTCCGTTAGATTACCCAAGTTTTGTAACTTAATCTAAATACTTTAGAATACTTTGGAATACTAATAAGTATGTAACACACACAAAAAAAAGACTTTTTTCTCAGAATTGCAGAATTGCAAGTTGCAATTGCGAGTTAAAATCAGAATTCTGAGATATAAACTTGCAATTTCCCAGTAAAAAAGTCTGAATTGTGAGATTTCTCGCAATTGCAAGAAAAAAAGTCTGAATTGCACGTTTTTATCATGCAATTCTGACTTTATAACTTGCATTTACGAGTTTATCTCACAATTCTGAGAAAAAAGTTCAGAACTGTAAGATGCAAACTCGCAATTGCAAGGAAAAAAGTCAGAATTGTGAGATAAAAAGTTGCAATTACCATTTTTTACAGTTACAAGGGACAAACAACTAAAAACATGAAAACAGTCGTGGATTATCAGGTAATGACAGTTTTCAAGGGTATATACATTTTTGAATGGGGGATTTTTATAAATTCAGTCATTTTGTCTTGTGGAATATATGTAAGCATATTTTATGTGAAATAGCTTATTCAGGACAGTACTAAATAAAATTAACTTGCAATTTTTATGATCCCTCTTATTTGGTTTAAATGATTAAAATGTTGCACATTCTGCAAGGGGAATGAAACTTATGAGCAGAAATGGAGCTGATGCTTTTGCAGACTGTCAGAGTCAGAGAATCACCAATTGATTTTTACATGAATTATCCTGTCACAGTTTACATTAATGTTTAAATGAAATTCAAAGTAATCACTTTGGTCATCTAAAATACTTTTCAAATGTAACTGTAATTTGATTACCACCCATTTAAAATGTAACTGTAATGAAATACAGTTATTCAAATTTTTTATTTTAAATATGTAACTAAGTTGCATGTATATATATGTATGTATATATATAGCACAGAAACCTGAGAAGCATGAGACATGATGCTGGACATCATGCTCATCTGATTGTGTGTCTATCCCATGATGCATCAGAATGAAGTGTCACAGAGAGCATTCACACTCTCAGTGTGTTTGAGCTTGTTTCTAGAATCTCTTTATGTAGCTGCTGGTTTTTACTCAGTTGCAGAGATGTCAGAGGACGAGATGAGAGAGAAAGCGCTGGTCTCCGCCAGAGTCACGCTGGACGGCAAATCGGATCTGGAGCGGTCGGCCATCCTCCACCAGCACCTGGGCAGCCGTGTGATGAGCGACATGGTGATCGAGACCTTTCAGCCCAGCGCAGGTTTGGGTCTGTTTTTACTCTCTGTGATTTGACAGCAGTTGGTCAGTAATAGTGAACTGACTGTATGTTTTTACACCAGGAGCAGAGGAAGGTAAAGAAGATCTGAAGTCCACAGGAGACACAAGTGAAGATGCCAAAGATCAAACGGACGTGAGCGCAACTCCAGACTCTCCCTCGAAACAGCTGCCGGATCAGATCTCCTTTTTCAGCGGAAACCCGTCAGTGGAGATCGTCCACGGCATCATGCACCTCTATAAGACAAAGTTAGTCTGTCCTTATCTATCTATCTATCTATCGTTCTATCTATCTGTCGTTCTATCTATCTGTCTATCTATCATTCTATCGTTCTTTCTATCGTTCTCTATCCTATCATCATCGTTCTATCTATTGTCTTCTATCTATCTTCGTATCTATCATTTATCCCTATCGTTCTATAATTCTACGTTCTGTCTATCGTTATATCATCATCATCTTTCTATCTATCGTTCATCATTATTTCGTTCTATCTATCTATCGTTCTATCTATCTATCATTCTATCATTCTATCTATGTTCTATCATTCTATCGTTCTATCTATCGTTCTATCTATATCTTCGTTCGTTCATCGTTCTATCTATCTATATCTAATTATCTATCGTTCTATCATCTATGTCTATCATTCTATCGTTCTATCTATCTATGTTCTTGTTCTATTCTATCGTTCTATTTCATTTCTATCGTCTATCTATCTATATCTATCTACGTTCTATCTTCGTCATTCTATCGTTCTATCTCGTATCTAGTTCTATTCATTCTATCGTTCTATCTATCTATCTATCTAGTTCTTCTATTTCTTCGTTTCTAATCTATCTATCTATCTATTGTTTATCTTCTCTATCTATTATCATTCTATGTTCTATCTATCTATCTATCGTCTCTATCGGTCTATCATTCTATCTATCTATCTATGCTATCTATCTATCGTTCATCTATCTCTCTATTATCTATTTCTCTATCTATCTATCTATCTATCTATCTATCTATTGTCTGTCTGTCTGTCTATTTGTCTGTCATTCTATATTTCTCTGTCTGTTGTTCTATCTATCTGTTCGTTCTATTTATCTTCTGTATATATTTGTCTTTCTATCGTTTTCTGTATCTATCTATCTCTCTATCTATCGTCTGTCTATCTATTTCTCTGTCTGCCATTCTATCTGTCTATTTCTCTCTGTCGTTCTATCTATCTCTATTGTTCTATCAGTCGTTCTGTCTATCTATGCTAATACTACCCTCTAATACTATGGTACTTTGATATAGCCCATAATATTTCCATAGTACCTCATGTGATATATTATGGTACTCTGTCCAAAAAACATGGTCAAGTGGAATTTGTTGTGTAGAAGTTTAAATAATAGACACAATAGACACTGTTGTTGCATTGTTAATGTGGTTTTGTGTGATGTTGTGTGGACAGTAAGATGACGTCACTCACAGAGGACGTGAGGCGCAGTGCGATGCTGTGTGTCCTCACGGTACCGACCACCATGACCAGCCATGACCTCATGAAGTTTGTGGCTCCCTACAATGACGTCATGGAGCACATGAAGATCATCCGAGACTCCACGCCCAACCAGTACATGGTGTTGGTCAAGTTCAGGAGTCAGGTGAGTCAACCACATAAAAGAACAAGTGTGTTTATCTATCTGTCTGTCTGATGCTTTTTAGACAAATCATATTCATGCAAATTCATCAGTCAAACAAGTGATGCACCGAAATGAAAATTCAGAATGCACTTGGCCGAAAACCAAAACTTATTTAATAAGGCTCAATAACTAAAAATGAATTGTACAAACATTTAAATTGCAAATAAGGCAGTTTATATATCAACTTTAATAACAAGAATTGTTTCTACTCCAGTTTGATGATGAAATTTAATCGACAATAAACTGTAATAACTTGTTTTCTTGACAGATTTCTTAAATAATGAAGACATCACTAACAGGTTAAGTAAAAATATTATCAATATGTAATACAGTGCATATATTAAGCAAAATGCTCTTCTCGAGAGTTATTTTTTTCTAGCTAACTAATACGTTTATGGACGTTGAATAGCTTTCTTGAAGTAAGTTGTAGAGCCTACAAGCTGTTTTATTGATGTCTTTCCCCGGTTGAAACACTGATTTAGCGATTACGTGAGACAGGATTCATTTCGTTATGTTGTAATATATCTTTCAACACACCTTCTGGTGTTCACATGATTATTTTGTGATGTAACTATAGTAAAGAGGAGATGAGATGATCGGTTCACGTGTGCTTGATCCTCACTGCCGCTTAAACTGAGGCGACTACAGCGATCTGCCACGCTGTAATAAAGAGAGCCAAAATTTAAATTAATATTGTCAATCCAGAGCTAGTGTCAACACAGCTGACATGTTACCTGTTGTAGCTTATCCACGTTGTGTGCACAAATTAGTGCACATGCACTAATACATGTGTTTCGGTCACTGATTTCTAAAACCATTTCGACCTGAAACCGGAAATAGCCGTTTCAGCCAAAAATGTCCGACGTTGTAGAGAGCGAAACATAAAATGCATTAAAGGTGCCATCAAATGTTTTTTTACAAGATGTAATATAAGTCTAAGGTGTCCCCTGAATGTGTCTGTGAAGTTTCAGCTCAAAATACCCCATAGATTTTTTTTAATTAATTTTTTTAACTGCCTATTTTGGGGCATAATTAGAAATGCACCGATTCAGGTTGCGGCCCCTTTAAATCGCGTGCTCTCCGCCCACGAGCTCGCGCTTGCCTTAAACAGTGCATAAACAAAGTTTACACAGCTAATAAACCCTGAAAAGGATCTTTACAAAGTGTTCGTCATGCATGGATTATGAGTATTGTATTTTTTGATGTTTACATTGATTCTGAATGAGTTAGGCTGTGATCCGTGGCTAACGGCTAAGCTACACTGTTGGAGAGATTATAAAGAATGAAGTTGTGTTTATGAATTATACAGACTGCAATGTAATAATGAAAAGCGACGGCTTTCTTGTCTCCGTGAATACAGTAAGAAAGATGGTAACTTAACCACATTTAACAGTACATTAGCAACATGCTAACGAAACATTTAGAAAGACAATTTACAAATATCACTAAAAATATCATGTAATCATGGATCATGTCAGTTATTATGCTCCATCTGCCATTTTTCGCTGTTGTCCTTGCTTGCTTACCTAGTCTGATGATTCAGCTGTGCACAGATCCAGACGTTATACTGGCTCCCTTGTGTAATGCCTTGAACATGAGCTGGCATATGCAAATATTGGGGTCATACATATTAAATGATCCCGACTGTTCAGGGAACTACACTAACCTTTTCCACTGGTGGCACTTGCGCTACTAACTTTTTAATTACTGGCGCAAACAGATTTGGTCGCACAAATTATTTATAGTAAGCCACTCTGGATAATAATGAACAATAATGAAACTGTATTGAATACAGAGTGCTTTTATTTACTGCCATCTTTTAAACCACATGCCTTCTTGTTCTTTAACATTGGTTGGGATAGATTTCTGCAATAAAAAATACAGTACACAATAAAGTGCAAAATGAATTTCTTTGGATTTCAACATGCTAGGTTGGCACAGATGGGCAGACTCCTGAACTCTTTAAGGAAAAATAAAATAAATATAATCCATAAATAAATAATAGATTTCAGCAGCAGGATATGACTTTTTTATTAAAGATACAAAAAAAGAAGAAACAATTTGGCACAGGTCTTGCTTGAGAGTGTCTGGATTACTCCAATAAATTCAGCACATGATTTGTGGTTAGCGTATGTTGGATTATGGCCACCCCGTTCTTCTTCAAAAGATAATTTGCAATTTAAATTTGGTGAAAGGCATATTATAATTATCCTCTATGGCTATATTATAAGCTACATTGAACTTAATTATCAATTCAGATTCCTCACTTGCTCGGTTTGCTAAATCTCTGACGCCGAAATGCAGTGGGGGTGCTGCTGCGTCACGGGATATGTATCTGTCTCTACACTTCGCGTGCTTCATACTGTCATTGAAGTTTCAATGATTCGTGTTTGAATTGTTTGACGCAGTTACAAATTTGGACAGTCCTGCATTGAAGGCCCACCAGAATTTACAGTACACACAGTGCATTGCTCCGTCTTGGTACCTTAACCACTGGTATTCTTCGAGCCACTGGTGTCGAAATTCATAGTCCGTATCGTTTTTCCCGCGTGTGCTTTCCCTGACGATCCTTCTCATCATTCTCACTCACAGCTCCGTTTGACATGTCGCATCGACATCAAGTGATGGTTCTGTTACACTTGAACTTCCTTCTTAAAAAGGATCAATTGTCCGCTTCATTTCAACACGTACAGATGTAGGCTATGTTGAGATATATATGCGATTGCTGCGTGTGTCTTAAGAGAGGTATATTTTTTAAATCAACGTTAGGCTACCCTCGCTTACACCATTCCGGGAGGGGGCGGGGGGGTCGCGGGGTTGAAGCCAACTTGATGCGTGAATGCTCAGAGCACGTTATAAAACGTATTCTTAAAATACACATTTCTGTTTTAATAAATGCTCATAGTAAATCATAGCATATTGCCTAAAACATAAGGTAGGTACAAAAATAATCAGTGGTACATTTGCGACCCCATAGAAATTAGGGTCGCAATGGCATTTCAAAAGGTCGCATATCGATCATTTTGATCGCAGTGTAGTTCCCTGTGGTTAATAACAGTCGGTGTTATGTTGAGATTCGCCTGTTCTTCGTAGGTCTTTTAAACAAATGAGATTTATATAAGAAGGAGGAAACAATGGAGTTTGAGACACTGTATGTCATTTCCATGTACTGAACTCTTGTTATTCAACTATGCCGAGGTAAATTCAATTTTTAATTCTAGGGCACCTTTAACATTCTGATACACGGACTTGTAGATGAGCCTGTATAATTCGCTCTTCCTCTTCCTCTGAATCAGTTTCTGGTTCAAATCAAAGACTATATAGAAAGAGGGTTCACTCCTATTAGTTACGAATGGGAGAAACTGCAACGGTATATATACATCCCGCCTTCTAAGTAAAAGAGCCTGATTGGTAAAATCATGGCGTCACTGCAGCTGCCTTAGAAGCTCCGGTTCTCATAGAAACCTGATACTCACACTTATGACTGCGCATGCGCATTGGTTCGTCTAGCCTGAAAAATAAGCTTTTTAAACACTATTTGAGCATAAGAAACAATATTTAATGGGCAGTTCATATCAGATTTTGTTGCTGATGTGAAATATGTAATTTAATTGTGAGTTCATCAAGCAGTTTATGAGATTTCAGGATTCTCCCATTCAAATAGATAGCACTTGGTGGTCTTGGATGCCCCGAATTAGCTGTGTTGCAAATATGGCCGCCGAGTGAACAGACTTTCCTTGAAATGGACTTTGTTCAAACATGGCTGAATTAAACCACTATTTCCTCTTGCCATTGTGTAGCGTTTACTACAGTTGACCGAATGCATCAGGTAATCCGAGCTGGTGTGATTGTGAGGTGGGGCTAATTTGCATATTCATGGTTCCATGTATACTAAATGAAGCAAGCTATTTTAAGGCTTGAAGAAAGAATTTTCACAGGAAATAAGTTTACTTTGATGATCAAAGATGAGTTTTAAGAGTTTAAGTTGATTTGCCAGTCATTCTGACCTTTGGAAAAAAAATTTCTACATGATTTGCAAAGTTACCCTAATGCAAATTAGCTTGCTGAACTTTTATTGATATTCAAAGTTTCATGAGTCTCGTTGTGTTTTTCAATTTCTTTAGGCCGATGCCGACAGCTTCTACACAACAAGCAACGGCCGTCAGTTCAACTCCATTGAGGATGCTGTGTGCCAGTTAGTCTATGTGGAGAGGGCGGAAGTCATCAAATCTGAAGAGGTACGGCTTGTGTTAGTTAGTGTTGTTTACTTAAGCAAGCAATTGTAATTTGAACAAAACCATTCACACTAAGTGTTACAATTCTTGGCAAACACCTTAGCAACCGCAAAAAAAACAACTTACTCATGTTACACTATTTTAGGCTGATGCATTGCTTGAGTGACCAGGATTAACCTTATTTGTTGTTGACTAGCTGTTTCTGTTAAACACACTCTCACACACACGTCATGTTTCCAGCACAGATTTACATGCATAACAATAGCTGCAGTGTTCTGGAATGTTTTGAATGATCTCAACGGTTCATTAAACCAGGGGGCCAGTTTACCTGTGATGGATCTGACAGAGCTGCCCAAGTGCACCGTGTGTTTGGAGCGCATGGACGAGTCCGTCAACGGCGTGTTGACCACCCTGTGCAACCACAGCTTTCACAGCCAGTGTCTGCAGAGATGGGAGGATGCAACGTGAGTGCTGTCATTCACAAACACAGCCTTTAGATTCAACATCAGAGCAAAAATGACCCAAGAATTTACTTGATAATTATTCTAAAGACATTTTTTTATTATCATTGACATTTTTTAAACTTGTGTGGGTTGGGAAAATTAGTATTAAATATATCATCAATTCAATCCTACTGGGTAAAATCAAGTCCCGTCCTTCATTATTTATTGCTGGATATTTCACTCACAATATGTCAAATTATGAAAATTAAATGTTTTGAATATAGTTTTATGACCTTTATCAAATTTTAATGTTTTTAATTTTAAATTTTAATTTATGTTTTACATTTAATTGTTATCAAGACATTATAAAATAAAAAACTCTTTATTATTATTATCATTATAACTGATTATTTTATTAAATTAAATTAAGTAAACTTTGTAGTAGCCTTATGAGAAATTTGAGTTAAATCAAATGTAATGTTTTTAATTTAAAATGTTAATTTTATTTTACACATAAATGTTAACACTTAGTTATAAAATAAAAAAATATTATTATAAATGATTAATTTATTAAATTAAATTAAGTAAACTTTATAGTAACTTTGGGACATTTGACTTAAATCAAATTAAATGTTTTTAATTAAAATTTTTAATTTTATTTTACATTTAAATGTTAACACTAAGTATAAAAAATATTATAAATTATTATTTTATTAAATTAAGTAAACTTTATAGTAACTTTGAGACATTTGACTTAAATAAAATTTTAATACAAAATTTTAAATTTACATTTAAATGTTAACACCAAGTTATAAAAAATAAATTATATTTATTATTAAAAAAAACTTTTAGTAGCTTTATGAGAAATTTGAGTTAAATCAAATTAATGTTTTTTTAATTTAAAATTTTAATTTTTTTACATTTAAATGTTAAGACTGTTATAAAATAAAAAAAATATTATGATAAATATTATTTTATTAAAATTTAGTAAACTTATTATAGCTTTGAGAAATTTGAGTTAAATCAATTTAAGTTTTTAATTAAAATTTTAATTTATTTTACATTTAAATGTTAACACTTAGTTATCAAATAAAAAATATTATAAATATTATTAAATTAAATTAAGTAAACATTTATAGTAACTTTGAAGCATTTGACTTAAATCAAATTTTATTTAAAATTAAATTTACATTTAAATGTTACACTGTTATAAAATAAAAAAAAATATTATGATAAATGATTATTTATTAAATTAATTAAGTAAACTTTATAGTAGCTTTATGAGAAATTTGACTTAAATCAAATGTAATGTTTTTAAATTAAAATTTTTAATTTATTTTACATTCTAAATGTTAACACTTAGTTATCAAATAAAAAATATAATAAATTATTATTTTATTATTAAATTAAGTAAACTTATAGTAGTTTTATGAGAAATTTGAGTTAAATCAAATTAATGTTTTAATTACAATTTAATTTATTTTAATTTAAATTTAAGACCAAGTTATAAAATAAAAAAAAATATTATTATGATAAATGATGTTTTATTAAATTAAATGAAGTAGACTTTATAGTAACTTTGAGCCATTTGAGAGTATTTTTCAGTTTAGTTTGTTCAAGCTTGACGTATGTCATCCACACCCTTCTCCTCGCGTCACATTCTTCTCCCATGACTCTGTGTTTACACTCATATTTTGTTCTCATCTGTTATTTACGTGCGTCACCTTTAACCTTTTCGTCCTGATTCTTCATTGACACGTGATAAGGTTTGCTGGGCCGTTCTCTGTGTGTTTTGTTGTTGTGTTTGTGTGTAATTGACATAGTTGACCTCTGACCTGTGAGATGAAAGTCACAGTGTCATGTTTCATGCGCACAATGGCTTTGGGATGGTTTGAGGTTTAAGTGTTTACACACATGAATTGGCATTGTTATTATTATAAAAACTGCCTTGTGTGCAATTTAAATGTTTGTATACAAATTGGCTGTTATAATATCTAATAACCTTTATTGTATTATATTATATTATTAAAGTAACTGACGGGTTCCCTGTATAGATTACAACATTAGTTGAAAGAATTTCTGTACCTGATATATATCCAAACGAATACTAAATTGAATCAAGATCAGAATTGAATCGAATCACAGGCATGTGAATCAAAAAGGAATCTTGCAATTTGTGTCAATGCCCAACTCTATTAAATATTGAATATTACATGCACCAATGAATCATTCACAATAACACCAGAGACATTTATGAAGAAAGCACAAGGTGTTTTTGATGGCACGTTTACGAGCACTAATTAGTGTGCACTTCTTCTGCAGGTGTCCAGTGTGCAGATACTGTCAGACTCCTGAACCCGTGGAGGAAAACAAGTGTTTTGAGTGTGGAGTGCAGGAGGTAAGATAAAAACTTCAGATCACTTCACTTAGGGCTCCATTAATCAAGTTTTTATTTCCAGTTAATAATTTTAGTGCTTTAACTTTCAGTTTATTGCCAAGACAACATTTCAAATTTTTTAGTTTTTTACCTAATATTTATATTTTATTTTGTTTCAGCTTTATTTCACTTAACATAAATGTTTTTAATATTTTTAAGTAATGATAATAACCCTGCTTATATATTTCCTTGTATGATATTTGAGTCATATTTGCTCATCTGTCATAGAATCTGTGGATCTGTCTCATCTGCGGTCACATTGGCTGCGGACGCTACGTTAGTCGTCATGCCTACAAGCACTTTGAGGAAACGCAGCACACTTACGCCATGCAACTGACCAATCACCGGGTCTGGGACTACGCTGGAGGTGTGTGACGTCCCACATCAGGAATAAAGATGCTAGTAATACATAATACAGTATTCAATTGATGTGCAGTCACATGTTTGAAAATAACACTCATTTTACATCACATTAGCCAGAGCCATCTGCAACTAGAATTAGACCTTTTAAATTCATATTAAAGAGGATCTATTATGCTTTTTTACTTATTTATCTTTCTTAGTGTGTAATGTTGCTGTTTGAGCATGAAAAAGCTCTGCAATGTCACTTCAAAGGCAGTTCTTTTCTATATCAGTGTCTGAACTCCCTGAAACGCCTCCATTGTAGTCTTGAGTTTTCTTCCAGGAACAAACACGTCACAATATTCCTCATTTAAATAATTCATACGCAGAATAAAGGGGCGGGGCCTGGTTGATTTAGTTAGTAGTGTGTTGAAACTGGCAGTTATGGTAAGGGGCGGGACATTCACAACACACTGCTCCAGTCGACCAATCAGAGCACATTGTGCTTTTCAGAAGGAGGGGCTTCATAGAGACGGGAACTAAACAGAGCGTTACTGACAGACTGAGAAGAGAGGAGCTGCAACAATGGAGAATAATGAACATTCAAGCATGAAAACGTGTTCTAGTAGAGCCCAAAAACAACATCAAGACTTTGAAAAAGGGCATAATAGATCCCCTTTAATATTTCACTCAAAATCTTAAATTAGGGATGTGAAATGCATTGAATGTTGTTTCATGTTCACTCAAATCCTATTTTTTTTAATGTTGGGTCCCACTTTATATTAAGTGGCCTTAACTACTATGTACTTACATTTAAATTAATCATTTGATACAATGCATTTATTGTGTACATACATGTTTTTACATTGTACTTATATTTTAAAAACACCTGCAATTAATTACATCTGTAATTAATTTCTGTAATTACATTTATAATTACACTGTTGACCCATCCCTTACACTTTACCCCTACCCATACCACCAAACCTGTCCCTAACCTCACCCGTATCCCACCTCAAAAGCAGCAAAAGTGTTTTGCAATTCAATATGAACCCAAAAAGTACATTGTACTTATTTTTTGATGTAAGTACATAGTAGTTAAGGCCACTTAATATAAGGTGGGACCTAATGTTGTAATTTTAAATTTGATATTTGAAACATTTTACATGTCTGAATATTGTAGTCTTTGTGTTTATATCGATCAGATAACTACGTTCACCGGCTTGTTGCCAGTAAAACAGACGGGAAGATGGTGCAGTACGAGTGTGAAGGAGACACGTGTCAGGATGAGAAGATCGATGCGCTGCAGCTTGAGGTGTGTGTGTGTAAAGTTGGATTGTGTTAGTCTTCCATCACCTTCTCTTATAATGTTTTTTTTAATATCTTTTTTCCTATAGTATTCATATTTATTAACCAGTCAGCTGGATTCTCAGCGCATTTACTGGGAGAATAAAATAGTTCATCTGGAGAAAGACACGGCGGAGGAGGTGAGAACTGGACAGTTGACCAGATTAAATCCATAATGAGCAAAGTTTAAGATCATGATAATCTGCTCTAACTCAAATAAACACCAGTGAATGTGTGTGTGTGTGTGTGTGTGTGTGTGTGTGTGTGTGTGTGTGTGTGTGTCTTTTAGATCAACAACATGAAGGCCAAATTCAAGGAAACGATCGACAAGTGTGACAGTTTGGAGCGTAAACTAAACGAACTCATCAAAGAAAAACAATCCATCGAGAAGAAGTACAACTTACTTTATCCTTCAGCTGAATTTCACATCATTATCATGAAACATTTGGGTCTCTTTATGATAAGCCAGACAAAAATGTACCATAGTTACAGGATTATTATAGTTAACTAAAACTAAAACCATAAAAAAACTGTAATTACTTGAAATAAATGAATTGAATTTATTGAATTTATGTACTAAATGACTAAACCTGAAATAAAAACTGTATAGACATTTAAAACAAAATAAACAAATAAATATAAATCACAAAAATACAATTATTACTGGGAAAAAAATACTAAAAAAAGTCAAAATGACAAAATATACAAATAAAAACTAATTAAAATTATTAATAAAAACAATAATTACAATAATAATATTAAAATGTATAAATAAAAATATTAATAAATTAATCTGAGGGTTCTTTCAAACAGTGAAAGATTTTATTTATTTAAAATTTTATGATTTTTTAAATTATTTTTTATTTATTTGAAAGGAATAAAGTTAAAGCTGCAGTGCAAGTATTAATAGTTAAACTTTTAAAAATTGAGTTGCTTAGTTAATATTTAAAATGACACTTTTCTAGTAATACTCTATTTACACAGTCTTTTTGTGCTGTTTTTCCGTGTAGATGTTCCCAGCTGAATAACAAAGTGGTGAAGCTCAGTCAAGAGCTGCGGGAGGAGCAGGAGATGAACCGGTGCCTGCGAGCCAATCAGACGCAGCTCCAGACGCAGCTGCAGGAGGAGGAGAGGCGGGCCAATGAGACCGCGGCCAATAAAGAAGGCCAGATCGCCGAGCTGCAGGAGCAGCTGCGGGACGTCATGTTCTACCTGGAGACGCAGCAGCAGATCGATCGGATGCCTGCGGACACCCGGCAAGAAATCCAAGAGGGTCAGATCAACATCGCTGCGGCTCCCGCCGCCCCTCAGCCCGGGCCCTCGGCCCACGGCTCCGGCAGACTGGGCGGCCGGAAAGGACGATCCAAGAGGGGAAAGTAGCCAAAGACGTTCTGTTTGGTATATTCAGTGCTTTAAGGATGGTGGAAATGTTGCACAGGCTGCTTTGGAAATGAGGGAGCTCGAATAATCGCCCTTCCTCGTGTTCCCGCTACATTAGAGGCTCTAATATATTACAGTTGGTTCACTAATATCTCACACAAGAGGACACAAGTGCTGCTTAGAAATGTAGCTCGACCTGTTTTATATGAAAACAAAGTGCTGTTCTTTTATTTTCGTATTATTTTAGTGTCCTCCTCATAGCTGGAAGATTTCAGATGTCAGATTCGTGAAACTGTGCTGATAACTCTGGACGTTTATTCATTGTTTGGTTTATTTTTATGTTTGTAGAAATTATTGAATCTTGCTTTCTGCAGCTCTGACAGATGAGTCTCATGAAAACCTGTTCTGGTCATGTTTCACTTGGAAAAAAAAGAAATTATATTTTTCTGTTATGCATCTGATGCTTTTGTTTTATTGTCAACTCATTTCTGTTTTTTATTGCATTAAAACAAACAAAAAATCTGTCATACATTTTTAGCGGTGAAATTATGGAAGCTTGTTTCTGCCATGAAATAAAAAAGGTAATTGACTTTTTTCTCAGAATTGTGAGTTATAAAGTCAGAATTGGGAAAAATTAACTTGCAATTGCATGTTATAATGTTCAATTGTGAGGGAAAAAGACTGATGATTTTCTCAGAATTGCGAGTTTATATCTTTTTAATTACTATAATGCAAAAAAATATGGTATATTATTTAAATTGTATTTAAGTATTTATACACCACTATAGTATTTATTCCTTATGGAAGCTTGTTTTTGCCATAAATAAAAAAATAAATAGGTAATTGCGACTTTTTATCTCACAATTCTGACTTTATAACTTGCAATTCTAACTTTTTTCTCAGAATTGCATTATATAATCTTAAGTCATAATTGATAATTATATCTCAGAATTCTGACTTTATATCATGCGATTCTGGCTTTATAACTCGCAATTGTGAGAAAAAAAGTCAGAATTACCTATTTATTTTTTTATTTATGGCGGAAACAAGCTTCCATAAGAAATAAATGCTATAGTGGTGTATAAATACTTAAATACAATTTAAATAATATACCATTTGTTTTTTTTGTTTTTTTGCATTGTAGTAATTAAAATTAAATGTTTTTACAGTGATAATTTGGGAGATGATGTGTTTAATTATAATGTAAAATAATACTCAGGCTGCATTTAGTTCATGCAAAATAGAATTTCTTTTCTGTGTCTTTTGATTCAGGCTGAAATGTGACAATTTTCATGAGATTCACCCCAACAGAAACACATTGTGAGCAGTATTATCATTGCAGGTCACAAGTGTGGTATTGTAACCCCAAACCACAATGACTTTGCAGTGAAAAGGCTCATCCACTTCATGGGAACCATCTTGTATATTTGGTTAATAGATGCACGTTGCACAAAATCATGTGGCCTTCGTCATGTTTTACTGTCCAACACATCCACCCACTTATTTTTAGAAAGTTACACACAGTCACTCTTTGTATTCAGTCATTGTATTGGTTTCCACACCCTTCTTCTCTTAGGTTACAGATGCGTGGGACTGGCGTATTAACTTTTGACAGGAGAAAAATAACAAACCACAAACAAAATATTTGTGATTGCCAAACTGTTAAAGCTAAAAATAAAAGTTATTCTGACGCAACTTCATTTGAAAAGGTAAACCAGCAACACTTGTGCCAGTCTTAGCTCTCAATCGCAGCATTCATCAGGGTTAAAAGAAAGTAAGTTCTGTTGAACCGGCCCTGTGTAATTCACGTCATTTCATATTTACATGCAATGCAGGGATTCCCTAACACGTCTGTTAGCTGAACCTCGTTGACTTAATATATTTACTTGAAGTACCCCATGAGATTTTAAGTTAATAAGTTTTGTCAATAATAAAATTATGTAAATAATGATAATAAAATTAAGTTCAGGGTCCTCTGATGTCACATGACAGGCAAAATATTTTTTTAAAGGTGCCCAAGATTCAAAAATTGAATTTACCTCGGCATAGTTAAATAACAAGAGTTCAGTACATGGAAATGACATACAGTGAGTCTCAAACTCCAGTGTTTCCTCCTTCTTATATAAATCTCATTTGCTTAAAAGACCTCCGAAGAACAGGCGAATCTCAACATAACACCGACTGTTACGTAACAGGGATCATTAATATGTACGCCTCCAATATTTGCATATGCCAGCCCATATTCCGAACATTATGAAAGGCATTAGACAAGGGCAGCCAGTATTAACGTCTGGATCGGTGCACAGCTGAATCATCAGACTAGGTAAGCAAGCAAGAACAATAGCAAAAAAATGGCAGATGGAGCGATAATAACTGACATGATCCATGATAACATGATATTTTTAGTGATATTTGTAAATTGTCTTTCTAAATGTTTCGTTAGCATGTTGCTAATGTACTGTTAAATGTGGTTAAAGTTACCATTGTTTCTTACTGTATTCACGGAGACAAGAGCCGTCGCTATTTTCATTATTAAACACTTGCAGTCTGTATAATTCATAAACACAACTTCATTCTTTATAAATCTCTCCAACAGTGTAGCATTAGCCGTTAGCCACGGAGCACTATCAAACTCATTCAGAATCAATGTAAATATCAAAATAAACACTGTACTTACGCGATTAGACATGCTGCATGACGAACACTTTGTAAAGATCCATTTTGAGGGTTATATTAGCTGTGTGAACTTTTTTTATGTTGTTTAAGGCAAGCGCGAGCTCTTGGGGCGTGGAGCACCAGATTTAAAGGGCCACACACCCTGAATCGCCTCATTTCTAATTATGCCCCAAAATAGGCAGTTAAAAAAATGAATTAAAAAAACTCTATGGGGTATTTTGAGCTGAAACTTCACAGACACATTCAGGGGACACCTTAGACTTATATTACATCTTTTAAAAAAAAAGTTCTAGGGCACCTTTAAGTGTTTTACGGCTGGTAGGGACTACGAGTTTCTTCCCGGATTGGTGACATCAGAACCCCAAAATTTACATAAACCCCGCCCCCAAGAACACATAACAAAGGGGGCGGGGCCATGTTGGGCTGCTTTAGAGAAGAGGAAGAGTTGTTGTAGTAGTGTTGTTGTCATGCCGTCATTTTATGCCGGACTGCTTCACAAACGAGGGTCAATTCAACACAAAAGATGAACATGACGACACATGCTAGTGGATGAGTTGAATCAACTCCACAGCAACTACATAAATTTATCCACTAACCATTCAGAAACGTCCTAAAAGTTGTAACTTCTTCCTGAGTCTCTCCATCAGTGTCGACTCCAGTTTGAACAATGTAAGGCTGAACACCGTTACTGACAATCCTCATTTTGGCTGCGTGAGATTCTCCAGCTTTGTTGTTGTTGAGCTGTTAAAGCTCCGCCCTCTTCTGGAAAGGGGGCGGGGAGCAGCAGCTCATTTGCATTTAAAGGGACACACACAAAAACTGCGTGTTTTTGTTCACACCCAAATAGAGGCAAATTTGACAAGCTATAATAAATGATCTGTGGGGGATTTTGAGCTGAAACTTCACAGACACATTCTGGAGACTTCTTGTGAAAATGGGCATTATAGGTCTCCTGTATTGTTATATCAATACAAGTACACAATTACCCTACTGAAATCAATGTGATAATATATTACAACATCAAAACATTTTATGGCTTCAGGGTGCAAGAAATCAAAAGCAGTCACAGCATGTGGAACATTTACTTTTTATTTAAAAAAAAAAAAAAAACTCCTTTTCACATTCCAGTGTTTTTGTTTGTATTTTCTCAATTTCACTAACAAAAGAATTCATCAGCCGACACACTTGACATCTCGAAACGACCTCCTCAGTTCAGAAGCGCTTGTCGTCCTCGTGCTCTGTGACGGCGAGGACGCGAAATGAGCCCTTCAGTCCCGGAGCGACGGAAGAGCCGCTCGCTGCACAACTTGTCCCGTATCCCGTCGTGTTGGATTAAAATAAAAAAGCTTGACAAAAGAGAAAAGCATCTCCCTCCCCGAGCAAGTATAAAGCAGTGAAAGCTCGTAGATTGCAGCACACCGTATAACACACGCTATAAACATGATTCATAATGGCGCTCGGAAACATTGTAAACAAGTTGCACTTCCCGGTAGACATCAACAAGTCAGTCGTATAAAAACCTATCTTAGTCTCTACTGCGACGTTAACGCAAGGCTAATTTAGACGTTTTTGGTATGCAACAATAATAAAACCTCATCATTGAAGGGACATCATCAGTGCAATCAACAAATTTTTTTAGAGTTCAAAAGTAAACAACTCGGCCCAAACAACGACAAAACCATTCATCCGCCACTTTAAGCATAAAATTAGTTCCGAACATGATTGATAAATCAAATTTTAACAAACGTACACAAACTTTCCCAAACCTCACCATGTCTTTTCAAGTAGCACTCAATGACGTATTTGTTTCCGATCAAACGGTCGGGAAAGCTACATTTCGAACGCTTGTGGCTCAAGTAAAGTCATTTGTAATATACAAAGAAATATCGTAATAGAAGCACCCAAAACATTCGTTCAAAGCATCCGCACCACCCCACCGAAAGTTTGCGCAAAATCTCCTCGGGACGAATTTAGCTCTTGGCTGGCTGTGCATCGCGAACGGCTACGTAAACGCGTGGCAGAGCGTGTCCGTCTGGAAGGTGGCTTCTTTACGATACGGAGTGGCACCGGTAAGGTGAACACGAATCGTCAGGAGGGGTTTCGCGAGGTCTACGGCTGGGAAGTGAGAGAGACAATAACGCAAGACATCGACAAAAGGACAAAGCAGTTCACTTTAATTCGCCAAGGAGTTCTGGTTGATATTCTTTATCTTCACACTATGTACAATAATTTATAGCAGTATTTCTAAAATTGCTTATTCATTTGCCTATGTAGTTTTGCTAGGGATATGAAGTTACGTTTCCACTTAAAAGTGCTTCTCGGAGCACCGTAGATGCTTGTGCTGAAGCCGTTGTTGAACTTTACAGTGTGCCTGTATCTGTACGTGAGTAATGAGACGGATAATTAGGAAGAGGAGACAAGGAAGAGAGGGAGATCTCCACCAGCTGAGTTCACAGACTGAGTTAGGGACCGAGGACGCTGTCGCGTGGAGCCGTGCGGGTCAGGGACCGGATCGGATGAAGGATCGATGGAGCGCTCAGATTTTGAGGGATTTCAATGTGTCCGCTCTCTTCTTCAACAGTTCCCCGATCTCCTGCAGCGAACGCAGGTAGCTGCTCTGCACCTTATCCATGCCGGTCTTCGTGAAGGTCCCTTCCGCCTGGATGAAGCAGGAAAACAGCGGTCAAAAATATGCTAAAACAAATTCTTTGACTTCGTTTTAACCTCAGATTGCAGTTGCAATGCATTGTGTTTGCTTTATGCGATTTATGGGACAAGGAACTGGATTTACAAAAGAAGTCAAGAAATTTCTTAGGAACATTCTTACAAACTTCATGGAATTTCTCCTTTAAAGGCACAATATGTAATTTTTCGCCACTAGAGGTCACCTATTCAAAACAAAGGCATAGCTTGATGATGCAAAGATTGAGCGGATTCATGGGAGATGTCGTCCTCACCTCACAGCTGGTGGAAAAGAATCCGGATGGGATTCGGGCAGAAATCACATTCATGGATAAGATTATTAACGTTACTGTAGTACGAAGCAGAGCAGGACTGATTGCTAATGAGAGACGAGTGCGACACGCCTCGAGAGCAGCAGAGCTTTTATTATGACACAGTCGCTGTGGGGTAACACAATGCGGTTTATCATATTAGATACATTTGAGTGCGTTGAAAATGATGTTGTAACGTTAAGGCCTGTACACACCGGGACGAATATCATGCGCGATTATTGCTGATGTTTAACGCCTCATGACTAAACAGAGCGCCAATGTGAGTGTGCACACCAACGCGAAAAACGCGAGGTGTAAAAGCGTCATTTTTTAAAAAACGCCTCGGGTTCGTTTTTTTGGTTTGACGCGCCGCGTTAAAAACTGGCAGACCAATGAGATTGGCGCATTTGTTCACATGCCTGGAGATGCTGAAGTTACAGTAAAACACGACTTGGTGGCGCTCAAGCACAAAACGGTCTTGCCGAGCACACAATTGATACCAAGACGATGAAGAGAAAGTAAGTAGTCGAGGAAGACCCCTACAAACTATCCTTGCGTCTCAATCAGCTTCCTAGCTCGTGTATCAGTATACCGTGTTGAATGTGGCCGATTCCCTGATCAGTGCCCTGACTAGTGAACTAGGGAGCTGATTGAGACACACACTATGGGTGCTCTGCCACTTCTTGGCCACACCTAGGGCTGTTCAACGATAATCGTGATCAGGGCTTGACATTAACACCCGCCAACCCGCCAAATGCGGGTAGATTTCAGCTGTGGCGGGTAAGACAGCCACTCCCACTAGCCACTTTGGTTGAATATAATTTCAGTTTACAGCCAAATGATCATCGAAGATCATCGTAGCACAAAATTACAATCCAATCATACAATTCGTTATTTAGGCTACGTGCAGTTAGTGAATGAGGGATATGCGGAATTGCGCTGAATGACACACAACAGACACAAACAGCTCTGTCGCGCGCGTGATCAGTTCTCCTCGCGCCTGAATAGTTAAACAGTGCACACAGATGTCTAAATGTCCATGGTGTGGAGTATCTCACGTGAATACAGTCAGTTATGGCTTAAGTGGACGTAAACAGGTGATTAATAACTGAATATGCGTCAGTTACGTCCATGCATTCAGCAGCCCAATTAAATACCTGTCTGTCATTAATGTTAGGCCTAATCAAACAACAAAAGATGTTAAATAATCTGAAAAAAGATTATTTTTAATTTACTATTGTTTTTGTAATTTGCTTCTTTGTTCTTTTATATAGCCTAACATAAATAACTTATACAATTTCTCATATTAGCCCATGCTCATATTGTCCACCTCTTGCCCACCTGTACATACCAGCTGATATACAATGTAGTCTTGATTTGGGTGGTCAATCTGCATTTAAAAGTTTGAAAGGGTTTTAAATCTTCTAAATCAAGTAAAATGACTCAAAATAAAGTAATTTAAGCATAATAAGTCAACTTTAATCATATAAAATGTAATTTACCAATATCAAATTGTGGCCAGTGAAAATGCTCAGTGGCTAGTAACTTTGGAAACCACTAGCCACAGTGGCTGGTGGGCAAAAAGATAATGTCAAGCCCTGATCGTGATTATCATGTACAAAATAAGTGTCTGTGTTTATGTAATATATGTGTGTTTGTTTTGTGTATAATTATTATGTATATATAAATACACACACATACATGTACATATTTTTATAGAAATATAAGATATTTTTCTTAAATATATACATTTATATATAATTTAAATATCTAAAATATAAATATATTTATATACTTATACATACATGCATATATCACTTAATATATACATGTATGTGTATGTATTTATATATACATAATAATTATACACAAAACACATATATTACGTAAACAGACTCTTTTTGTACACGATAATCGCGATTATTGTTGAACAGCCCTAGCCATACCAATAGATGTGTATTATTTGTGTATTTTTACTGTTTTTTTTCCTTTTACATTCAAGAAATATAGTTGAGAATGTCTGTTTCATAAATATGTTTTATTTGCACTACCGTTTCTGACTAATATATATATATATATATATATATATATATATATATATATATATATATATATATATATATATATATATATCATTTGCACTACCGTTAAGCACAAGCGCACTACTGTCAGGGAGTGAATTTGCACGTTCACTCAGCGCATCGCCAGTGAAAATCGCTTGGGTGTGAACACAAAAAACGTCTCAAAACACTGACGATAAACGCATGCAATATTCGTCGTGGTGTGTACAGGCCTTTACTCAGTGCGTTCGCTCAGCGGCTGCTGTGAGACACTGTTACACACTGCAGTAAGATAGATCGATATTAGGCATAGTAAAACATGGTACTCACAGGGTACAAGACTAAACGTTTTGAGCTATATAAGAATAATTAGTTTTCTGTTGATGATGTATCCAAACTGTTGTTCCCTTGTCTAATAAACATACAATATATTAAAGGGTCTTTGGTGTTTCAAAATCGAGGGTAACGTGGGTATGATGTCATTGATAGGCGACGCGTGGACACGGTTCGTGTCCTGGTTAAAATTGCTTATTTCTCTGGATTCTTGGAAACATCTGGGATAATGTAAGTACACAAGCCAACTAAATATATAACAGTGTTCTAGTGGTTTTTGGATATTTTAATCCGAAAATCTTATATAATGTGCCTTTAAATGAAACCACTAACTGAAATAAGTTTAAGTTGCAGTATTAAAATTACTAAAGATCTTACAAAGAAATTATTAAACTAAAAATAAAAAAATTAAAGCTAAATAGAAATGTAAAAATAAACCCTAATAAAATGACAAAAGCACAAAACTAAAATTAAAACTAAAAATATAAAAAAACCCTAATTCAAAATATGAATGAATACTATAATAGTGTATAAATTTCACTGGACCAGACTTTTTTAGAAAATCAGAACCAAAGCATCTCTGATGTCACTCACCTCAGACTGAGTTTGTCCCTCCAGACTGAGGGCTCCCAGTTTCAGGGCCGTCAGGCTGGTCTCCTGGCTCCTGATTTGCTCTAGGGCCTGGTTGAGGAGACTCTGCAAGCTACCGCTGAACTCCTGGAAGGCCGAGATCACCGCCGGCTGTGTGGGAGACACAAATCAGCACATAAACAAGAGTGACCCATATTCCCTCCAACCCTACGCTTCATAAATATTGATTCGGAAGAGAGAGTTTCAACAGATCAAAGCATTACCGTTACAGCGCTGACTTCTTTTTTCTTTTTCTTCTTCTTCTGTAAACTGGACTTTAAGGGCCGGAGGACGCTTCCACAGTAATTAGACACCCATAAGACGATACAAATGGTCTGGAACGAAGAGTTAAGAATGAATTATTTTTATTTTCTATAGAGAGCAGTGCATTCTCTTCAATTCTTAAAGGCGAGAGACTCACTTCAACAAAGTAGACTAGATTCTCCAGTACAAAGGGTTGTGTCTTGCTTTGACCATCTTTAACTTCTAATAGATCACCTTTACATTTTTCCAACATATCTGAAAAAGCATACAGAAAGACAAGTCAACATGAAAACATTTGCAAGTTTTGTATTAAGAATTTTTTTCACCAGGTTTTTATTGGATAGTGAAAGTGGGCTTATTATGTTGGCTTGAGAAAGGCTTAATTAAGGATTAATCGATAATGAAAATAATAATTTGTTACAGAACACCAAACAGACATGTGCTTTGGCTCTTCTGACTCAGGCTGCCCATTCAGGCTTTTTCAAGCCAACATCAAAGTTTGTTTACAAATATTAGCTTCTAGTTATTATTTTCCCTGCCCACAGACTTGGTTACATCAGCAGAAAAGAATTTCAGAAGCATAGACAGTTATTTCATTTTAGTAAAAAAACAAAATTGATCTAAAACAATGTTATCCGATGACACTAAAAATGTGACAAATTAAATATGAATGTGCAAAAATATTCAAGTAATTTTCAACAAAATGAATCCATGACATACCTTGAAGTTGTACTGCTAAAGACTTGAAAAGATTTGATATTTGTGTCTGAAGCTCTGTTGATTCATCTGAAAATACAAAAGATTAACGTAATACATACAAGCATAAGTCAAATTAAGGCATTAAAATATTATGTAATATATTGTTTTTTATTTACATAATCATAATATGGAAATATAGCTCCAAGCAGCAATTGCGGGGCCAAGCACAAAAACGGCACAATAAGCCAGCCAACAGCCAGCAACAGTGAGCAATTAAAGACCTATTAAGATCATTTTAGGCAAAAGAGCTGAAAAATGATCAAAAATGAGGATTTACTGGTTCATCACTTTTGACCAATAGGTGGCGCTGTGACCAAATTAATGTGGTATGGTCAGAGAGGTGACAATGACACTTGCAAAGTTTGGTGTCAATATGTGAAAGCATTGCAGAGATACAGCTTCAAGAGTGGGTTTTGCATCATGCCTCAAATTTATTGCTCTGGTATATGAAAACAGTTTGATGTATCGACTTGAAATCCCTAACTTTTTGTCGGCATGGTCTGAAGATGATACGGTTCGATTTTGGTGAAAATCAGAGAAACGGTCTAGGAGGAGTTCGAAAAAGTAGGTTTTTAAATAAAACCAATATGGCGGACAGGAAGTTCAGCCGACTATGGCATATTTGATATCTATGTTCTCAACATGACCCAAGGAATCTACTGAGACCAGTTCCATTACAATCTTAATGAAATATAGTCAAATATAGTCAAAAGTTATTAACATTTTTGTCAATTTTGTTATAACTTTTGACCACAAGGTGGCGCTGCGCCAAAACTTTTTGAGTATTGTCAGGGCATGGTGCCAAAGACCCATACCGAGTTTCGTAACGATACGCTAATGCATTCGTAAAATACAGCATTTTAGCACAAAATTCAAAATGGCCGATATGGGAAAATTGGATATCATTTGACTCGGCATGATGCCCCGAATCCAACGACCAAATTAATGATTTTTGGACAAACCCATCAGAAGTTATAAGAAAAAATATCCATTTTTCGTATCTCCGGACCAGTAGGTGGCGTTGCGCCAAAACGCTGCATGTTGCCTCAGGTCATGCTTGTGATGACATGTACCAAGTTTGGTCTGAATACGATAAAGCGTTGCGGAGATACAGCCTTACGTCTATTTTTTCAAGCACTACATACAATTCGTTCGCGTGTTTTTCGAAGGAATCGACTTTTTGTTGGCATGGTCTGAAGATGAGCTGGTTCAATTTACGTGAAAATCAGAGTAAAAAAAATTCGAAAAAATTAGGTTTTTCAGAAAATTCAAAATGGCAATTTTCATGATGGAAAATGTCATTGGGTGCAATCAATTTGTCTTGACCCACGGAATCAGAGGAAAAAAGAATTTTGTTTCTACTTTTGGAAATAATAATAATTTGACTTTTATAACTTTTAATAATAATTTTAATTTTGTTGTACCCTTACGGTTCAAAAGTTATTAGCATAAACATGAGTGCAACTTTGGACAGCTGGTGGCGCTAGAGGGATTGAGTTAGAGACTCCAAATTTGCTATGGACAAAGGTCAGACTGTCCTCTAACTGTGTGCCAAATTACACAACTTTTTACCATACGGTGCTATTGGCTGCCATAGACTCCCAGAGCAGAAGAAGAAGAATAATTAAAAAGAAATCTAACGACCTTCTGTGCTTGGCCCCTAATAAAAATAATATAACAATACATGACAAATGATTAATATAATATAATATAATATAATATAATGTTTTTTGTAGGATCTTATTTGTTTTTTAAATTTTCCTATCAATTCAATGATCGTCGCAGAATAAATTAACTAATAACTGACATGAAATCAAAAAGGATTGCCAAGATGATGAACGCTTTATAAAAGATCTGCTGTAATATCAAACTGTGCATAACGAGGTGTGAAGTAACGAACCCAGACCGGTGGTCTCGAGCTCCTGGAGGTGCAGAGGGAGCTGTAGGGAGGAGAGCTGACACTGACAGCAACCGCTGGACAGAGCCTGAGCCAGCCGAGACGACACGGGACCCAGAAACGGGTACTGATGCTGTCAAACACAACATACAGTTTAAACACCACACTACAGGTAGAGCATTTTACAAATCACTAGGACACATTTCTCAATACTTTAGTCACTTTTTCAAACTCTTCACACACTCTTTACCAACTTTCATCTTGGCACAGCAGTGAATTTCACATTTGTTATTAATGATCCTTTAATGAAAATATATATTTTTTTTTAACATTTTAAAAATGAGGAAAGAACCTCATCTAAATATGAGGTTAAGGTATTTATATGACAAACTTATTTACCAAAAAAGCCAAAATATGAATAAATACTATAATAGTATATAAACAACACCAGACCAAGACTTGATGCTAATAGTCAAAACGCTGGCTTTCTGATATCAATCAGGAGCTACACAGCAAAAATTGACTGAAATAGAAATGAAGCAACTGATAAAAACTGCATTCGCTAAACGGTCTCTAACGGTTCTGACCTGTAGCTGTTTTTCCGTGAACTGTGTGGCCTGGTTTAACGTGTTTTCAAGCTGGGAGAGCAGTGACAGTAGAGAAGACGGTTTGGCTGCCACTCCATTTTCAGTCGTCTTCTCAGAGTTACGTGGTGCTGGCGGGTGAGTCATCGTGGAGACGCAGCCAATCAGCCGCAGAGTAAGCGACCGCAACCTCAGCCACAGGGTCTCGTCCTCTAGAGAGCGTTGCTTGTGCTCCTCGGTCAGCTGCCTACAATTTGTGATCAATATTATCAGATAAATGTTTAAAGGTGACCTATTATGCACTTTTTCAAAGTCTTTGATGTTGTTTTTAGGCTCAACTTTCATTATTTTCCCCATATTCTCCATTGTTGCAGCTCCTCTCTTCCCAGTCTGTCAGTAACGCTCTGTTTAGTTCCTGTCCAGTGCTTCCCACACATAGACTTTACTTGGGCGGGCCACCCATGTATAATAACGGCCGCCCAAGTATATTTGGAGACACGTTTTCGCTTTTATTATTTTTATCCTCTTATACTTTTATATCCGCGCAAAATAATGAAACCATCCGCGATCGATAAACTAGTCGTTTTATACCTGCTTGTTACGTGTGCGTCAGAACTGTTTACTCCCGCTGACATTCCTACAGGTGCTGCATTTTGTAAAGTCACTAGGCGGTGCTGTTGCGCGTTCTACAAGCTCGCGCAACAGTGCCTCAGACTGCTTCAAAGTGATTCTCAATCAATGAAAAGCGCAGATTTATGCCAAGCGATTGCTAATGAACTCAAGTTGATGAATTATTACAATGTCTACTTTATGGCCTTTATATAAAATGTTTTAGACGATTGTAAGAATCTGAAGGATCAGCCTGCAATAGTACAGACATTTCAAAATAAGAGTCCCGGTGTATTTCGGGCTTGTTTATAATTAAAAGTCACACGCTAAGTTTTCTCTTTTTCTTTTGGGCATTATTGGTATTTTGGTTACACAAATTATATTTAATTTGATTTCCATTTAATTCATAGTAAATTATTGTAGTCTCCCCCACAGGAAGAAAAGACTAAGAACATTATTTGACACATATATTATTCATTTTATAAATTTTACTAGTAAAATCTGTGTCCCATTCACTGAGAGAGACACTATATGACAGCAAGGTAATTATATGCTATGTAATTAAAATTAATTTCAATAAATAAAAATATTGTTAAAAGTCACACATTATTTGTTTGTCACATGTAGTAGACGATTTTTGTGCCGTGGGTAATAGGAGGATTTTTTGCCCGGCTACCACCGCAAGTATATTTCAAACCTGTGGGAAGCACTGTTGTCTCTATGAAGCCCCTCCTTCTGAAAAGCACAATGTGCTCTGATTGGTCGGCTGGACCCGTGTGTTGTGATTGGTCAAGTGCTTCGAGCATGTTTGGGAAATGTCCCGCCGCTTACCATAACCGCCAGTTTCAACACACTACTAAACTAACTCAAACAGGCCCCGCCCCTTTATTTTGTGTATGAATTATTTAAATGAGGAATATTGTGACGTGTTTGTTCCTGGAAGAAAACTCAAGACTACAATGGAGGCGTTTCAGGGAGTTCAGAAACAGTGACACTGATATAGAGAATAACTCCTGCTGGAGGGACTAACAGCAACATTACAAACTAAAGAAAGATGAACATGTAAAAAAAGCACAATAAATCCTCTTTAAATGTGGTTTGTCTCATCGTACCGGTCTTTAGGGTTCCAGCTGACGAGGACAGTCAGGTCACGGTTGTCCCTTAAGTTGTCCCACGGGATGTCGTCCTCTTCCGGACATAGAGACATTGATTTTACGCTCTCCTCTAGAGGGGATGATCTGTGAATTGACAAGACGACAATGAATCCTCAAAATATAATCCCGACAGTGACTTCTAAAAAGGCAGTAAATACGACAGGCAAAGATGAAGGGACTAACATGTCGGCTTCCAGGAAGAGGTCCAGCAGCATCCTCTCTGTGCGCACCTGGGCAAAGTGCAGCGAGTGATTGAGTCGGTTCCTGAAGGCGATGAACTCTGGGATTTTCTCAAAAGCACCATACTTATATGCTTGAATAATGTATTCTGAGGTCTGCAGAAACAAACAAACACACGGCAGAAGCATGAGTGAGAGTACATGATGACAGAATGGTCATTTTGATTCTGTGCATAAAGAACAACAGCAGCGTACATCTTTCTGGTTCGAGTGAAAAAACCTGAGGGAGAAGTTACAAGACTGGGAAGCAGCAGCAAACTGGCCCAAAGACTCTGCATAGCGGGTCAATAAATACCTGGACAAAGACAGAACCAAAAGAATAGCATTAGCATGGGTGATATTTGACAAGGAAGCTTTGTAAAAAATAATAAACTGCTAAATGTAAGTAAATTTAACTTAAGGCGTACTGTGATGTACTAAAATAACGTAATAGAGTCTTCGATACCAAGTCGGTACTGAAATTTTAAAAATGTGACGCTTTGAGCACTGTTGAGTGGATTCGTAAACACCTCTGATTGGCCATTGTGTTCACACACTCAACATACACTATATTGCCAAAAGTATTGGGACACCCCTCCAAATCATTGAATTCAGGTGTTCCAATCACTTCCATTGCCACAGGTGTATAAAATCAAGCGCCTAGGCATGCAGACTGCTTCTACAAACATTTGTGAAAGAATGGGTCGCTCTCAGGAGCTCAGTGAATTCAAGCGTGGTACCGTGATAGATTGCCACCTGTGCAGTAAGTCCATTCGTGAAATTTCCTCACTATTAAATATCCACGGTTCAACTGTTAGTGGTGTCATAAAGTGGAAGCAATTGGGAACAACAGCAACTCAGCCACGAAGTGTCAGGCCACATAAAATCACAGAGCGGGGTTAGCGCATGCTGAGGCACAGAAGTCGCCAACTTTCTGAGTCAATTGCTACAGACCTCCAAACTTCATAGACAGTGCGTAGAGAGCTTCATGGAATGGGTTTCCATGGCCGAGCAGCTGCATCCAAGCCTTACATCACCAAGTGCAATGCAAAGCGTCGGATGCAGTGGTGTAAGCACGCCGCCACTGGACTCTAGAGCAGTGGAGACGTGTTCTCTGGAGTGACCAATCACGCTTCTCTGTCTGGCAATCCGATGGACGAGTCTGGGTTTGGTGGTGGCCAGGAGAATGGTACTTGCCTGGCTGCATTGTGCCAAGTGTAAAGTTTGGTGGAGGGGGATTATGGTGTGGGGTTGTTTTTCAGGGCTTGGGCTTGAACCCTTAGTTCCAGTGAAAGGAACTCTTAATGCTTCAGCATACCAAGACATTTTGGAATTTCATGCTCCCAACTTTGTGGGAACAGTTTGGGGATGGCGACCAGTGCACAAAGCAATGTTCATAAAGACATGAATGAGTGAGTTTGGTGTGGAGGAACTTGACTGGCCTGCACAGAGTCCTGACCTCAAACCGATAGAGCACCTCTGGGATGAATTAGAGCGGAGACTGTGAGCCAGGCCTTCTCGCCAACATCACTGCCTGACCACACAAATGCGCTTCTAGAAGAATGGTCAAAAATTCCCATAAACACTCCTAAACCTTGTGGAAAGTCTTCCCAGAAGAGTTGAGGCTGTTATAGCTGCAAAGGGTGGGCCAACTCCATATTAAACCCTACGGATTGAGAATGGGATTTCATTAAAGTTCATGTGCACATAAAGGCAGGCGTCCCAAAACTTTTGGCAATACAGTGAATATGTCTGTTATTGGCTACAATGATCAACGCACGGGAGTGTTTGTGTCTTATCTAGCGAAACAATCAGTCATTTTCAAAAAAAAATAAAAAAAAAATTATACACTTTTTAACCACAAATGCTCGTCTTGCACTGCTCTGAGATGTGCCATGCATTACGTAATCACGTTGAAAAGGTCACACGTGATGTCAGAAGTAGGCAGAAGTACTAAGTCAAACACCCTTTACAAAAAAAAAGGTAAAACAATGATGTCGGATGATTTTGAAGTTGGACGAGAAAATGAGATTGAGTTTTTCGCCCTACCATAGTACTTCCACCTACGTCACGTGTGACCTTTCCAACAAGATTATGTACTGAGTGACGCATTGCAGAGCAGTGCAAAACGAGCATTTGTGGTTAAAAAGTATATCTTTTTTTTTTTTTTTTTTAGAAAATGGCCAATTATTTCGCTAGATTAGACCCTTATTCCTCATCTGGGATCATGTAGAGCTCTTTGAAGCTGCACTGAAACTGCTGGACCTTCAACCCGTTGAACCCCAGTGAACTATATGGAGAAAAATCCTGGAAAGTTTCTCAAAAACCTTAATTTCTTTTCAACTGAAGAAAAAAGGCAAACATCTTGGATGACATGAGGGTGAGTAAATGATCAGGAAATGTGATATGATGTCTAATATGATGTAATATGATGTCCTAAAACTTGAATCTTGCAAAAGAACTGCCGTTTAAAATTTAGAATAAGGTGCACTGAAACTGTGCACAATAAGACCAAGAACATATGTTTTAATGTCATCTTTAACATATTAATAAAAGACATATTTGTTCCCTGTAGTCGCTGTGTTCTTACCCTATGGTGTCGTGCTGGACGTGTTTGGCGTCCAGGCCGAGTAAAGATCTACCACCGGCTCAAAAGCCCCCAGACGGCAGTACAGAAGCAAAAGCAGCAGTTTGAACTGAGCGTTGGAGGAACTGTGGAAAGACCTTCTTCTAACATCCCCAGACACTGCCACAACATGTTCTGATCACCTACAGCACAGACACCACACTCGTTCATCAATAACATGAAGGGTTTTAATCAAAACTGATTCTAAAAATGAGAAGCACACGCACCCGTCTCCATCCACAGGTCGATATAGACATGAGCCGCCATGAGACAGTACATATCTGAGAACTGGAGCTCTGTTTTTAAACAGGACTTCCCTAGAGCAGAAGTAAAACAGGAAATGGTAAGACTGCTGTAAAACAGAACATTATAGGTCAATTAAAATGTGTCAGTGTATAGAAAATATGTCAAGTGCTTGCCGTGGAAAATGTAAGATGCTGGCATTTTCACAGATTATGTCATTTAATTAGGAAGAAATTTGAATAGTCCAACCTGCCTAGTCATCTGCTTACCGAACTGTAAGCCGTGCCGGTAATGCGCCTTCAGTTCTTTGATGAGGCCCAGTTTGTCCTCGGTGTTGAGTGCATGCTGTAGACCCAGACAGCGGCTGAGCTGCGTCACACACAAATGTCTCTGCAGAGCCCGCGTGTCTCCCGGGAGAGCAACACCATCCTCTCCAGGAGCAGCCAGCGGCACTGCCTCCATTAGCCTGTTGATGAACTGAGACAGTCGCAAGAAAGTTAGAAACACTCAAGAACGTCTCTTGAGAAGTGTTCTGTTCTTAAATAGAATAAGCTGCAAAAATAAATAAATAAAAAATGATGTGATAATGTATATGTGAGGGTATACCTAAATTTATATACACACACCGATCAGGCATATCATTATGACCACCTTCCTAATATTGTGTTGGTCCACCTTTTGCTGCCAAAACAGCCCTGACCCATCAAGACATGGACTCCTCTAGACCCCTGAAGGTGTGCTGTGGTATATGACACCAAGATGTTAGCAGCCTTAGAGCTTTAAGTCCTGTAAGTTGCGAGGTGGAGCCTCCATGGATCGGACTTGTTTGTTCAGCACATCCCACAGATGCTCCATTGGACTGAGATCTGGGGAATTTGGAGGCCAAGTCAACACCTCAAACTCGTTTTGTGCTCCTCAAACCATTCCTGAGCCATTTTTTGCTTTGTGGCAGGGTGCATTATCCTGCTGAAAGAGGCCACAGCCACCAGGGAATACCGTTTCTATGAAAGGGTGTACATGGACTGCAACAAGATTTCCCAGGTTGCCTCCACCGGCTTGCCTTCTTCCCATAGTGCATCCTGGTGCCATTTGTTCCCCAGATAAGTGACGCACATGCACCTGGCCATCCACGTGATGTAAAAGAAAACATGATTCATCAGACCAGGTCACCTTCTTCCATTGCTCTGTGCTCACGTGACCACTGTTGGCACTTTCGGCGGTGGACAGGGGTCAGCATGGGCACCTTGACTGATCTGCAGCTATGCAGCCCCATACGCAACAAACTGTGATGCACTGTGTATTCTGACACCTTTCTATCAGAACCAGCATTAACTTCTTGAGCAATTTGAGCTACAGTAGCTCGTCTGTTGGATCGGACCACATGGACCAGCCTTCAGTGAGTCTTGTCCGCCCATGACCCTGTCTCCGGTTCACCACTGTTCCTTCCTTGAAGCACTTTTGATATATACTGACCACTGCAGACCGGGAACACCCCACAAGAGCTGCAGTTTTGGAGATGCTCTGACCCAGTCGTCTAGCCGTCACAATTTGGCCCTTGTCAAACTCGCTTGCCCATTTTTCCTGCTTCTAACACATCAACTTTGAGGACAAAATGTTCACTTGCTGCCTAATATATGCCGTGCCGTAATGAAGAGATAATCAGTGTTATTCACTTCACCCGTCAGTGCTCATAATGTTATGCCTGATCGGTGTATATGCATTGCATCTTTTCACGCTTACCTGCACATGTTGGTCAGGTGCGAGTAGATCCAGAAAGATCTTCAGGTCAGTGATGCAACATGGCTTGTCTCCAAACTTCACAAAGAACTGGAACATGAGCTCAAGAGGTTCACCTGCATCATGTTGGGAAAACATGTCAGAAACGCACAGCAAACATACAGCCTGTGCTGCGTGTAAACCGCCACAACCCATCCTGTACCTAGCTGCTGCGCTTCAGGACAGCTCCGCTCTCTGAGCCGTTCTGATGAGCTCCAGACGGGCCAGGTACGGTCCTCTCAGATGCTTCGACTCCTTTGCATCTTCTGTGGCCAGTCGCTCCTCCATGAAGCTGATGGACTGAGCTACGGAGGCGTGCACCTCCCCTTCTGCACAACTGCAACACAGAGAGCAACACCACAGCATGCATGAGACTGTGAGACAGGATGTGTTCAGAATGGCACACTACTTTATCACTACTTTATTACTGTATCACCGACAGGCAGTATACAATGCAGTGTACTTGACCTTTCATTTCCAGTGTGACAAATGCTTTCCCAGCTAAATGTTTGCATGCAATTAACTTTTTACGTACTGAGCTCCTTCCTGTGGAGGCGTCCAGCTCTGATCAATGAGGTGGAACAAAGAGTCAAAATATATAGCAAGTAGAACTGCCAGTCATCAGGGCTGCAGAGAGAAACAAAACCTACCGATTAACACCTTACGTAACGAAAATTCATTGCTAAACTGGAACAACCTCACCCAGACACAGCTATTTATGTTTAAGGAACAGAAAGACAACTGATCAGTAGTGGACTCACTTTTTTAGGAGCAGCTTGCAGGACAGAGCGTTGCACTCAGCCCAGCGCTCCAGACGGCGATACAGCATCATGCATTTGTTCTCACGGCTCTGCAGTTCACTGGTCAGCTTCTCTGAGGGAGAAAATCACAAAGCAAAATGAGACACAAAGCTAAGAGACATTAAAATATGCAGATAAAAATCAACTGGAAGGTTGCACATTCTTTGCAATACAAATGTTAATGATAGAAGCTCATAGTACACTCCAAACCTTTGGAGTATGTAAGATTTATTTTAACTCACTTTAGAGTTTCTCCACATACACAGAAAACATACAATTACAGACACTATTGACTATCATATCTGTATTAATATATTAGTTAGGCTAGTAGTTTTTGGTTTGGTAGCAAAATTGGAAGCAAGAATTGTGAAATTACACTAGTATCTGAAATTTGGTGTCATAACCTTATTTATTAAGGTTGCATTTATCATTTATTTATTTATCCTCGCCCCCCGAATTCCATTTTTTTGGGATTCCTTTTTTCCTCCGTTTTAATTTTTTTGAATGACTCCATTTATAACATTTTAAAGGTCAAATTAAATTTTAGTAATCAAAAAGCATGTCTAGTAATTACAATCATGACACTTTAATAACAATTTATTAAAAGTTTCACAAAAATAAAATTTAAGGCCCTATGAAATAAATTTTTTCTCCCTCAAATTCTATTTTATTTGTACCAAATTCTGTGTTTTTTGTTTTAAGTTTTCTGGATTCCATTTTAAATGGTTTAATCAATTTTAATGATCAAAAAGCATGTCTAATTAATTAAAAAAAAAAAAAAATTTTTTTTTTTTTTTTTTAATCATTATCAAATGTTTTGTTTTTGTTTTTTCAGAAATTCTGTGTGTTTTAATTTTTTTTCTGGCAATAAAATGAAGGCAACAAACAATTTAATTAAACAAAACAATTTAATTTATCTTTTAATCATATGATATTAAACTTTTTTGTCAAACAAAGTGCTGCACAACAGAGCTTTACTATTAAAATTAAAACATGGAAGAAAATTGTGATTATTCCTTTAAATAAAAGAATTGCGTTTTAATAATTATTAAATATTATTATTAGTGTCACTATTACTCCATTGAGATGTAGCTAAATTCTTCTGTACAACATTAATATGTTTCTGTCACGGTTTCTTTAAGTTAAGCCGAACATTTATTTTGACGGGTTTCCATAAAATTTTTGTGCGTTTATATGATGATAGTTTTTCTCAAATGAAACGGTAAAATGCTCATGAAGTGACTCTCAGAGAGGCTCTGGAGATTAAGTTCATGCATTCATGTCCTCTTATAGTGAGGAAGCAGGGGCTGAAAACACCACGAGCATCACATGTGCTTCAGTGTGTAAATGAAACCGTGCATCTGCACCATTCATTCACACAGAGACACAGAACATGAAGTATTCATATGTAAATAGTCTTTTTGCGGTTTAATATTCACAGACACTAGTCTATACCATGATTTGATTTAAGTGTACTGACCTACTTTTTATTTATTCATCAAAAATTTAACAAATTCAGTCTTTTATGAATGGATTCCGCGATTCCGTCCTTGTTTTCTGCATCACGGAAATCAAAGGGCCCTATTTATTGCTTCTCTGTGGTGGGGACACTGAAAATTTTGGCAGGAAAAGTAACAATTTGAACCATTGGCCCGAAAAAAAAATCTTTGCATTGAGCCCTGTTGACAGTAATATTTTAAATAAAAAGAGATGTGAACTATAACATGTTTACATGGAGTAAAAACCAGGCATTGGAAACTACTGTTCATTTTTACATTCTTATCGTCTCTGGTAATTGACAGCATGTCACACAAGCAATATAAAGACATTCAACTGGAAATAACCCAGAGTATTCCTTTGAAGAACACACATTTTTTTCCCCCTCACCTCCGAGTGGCCCCTGAACCACCTCCAGCGCCTCCACATATTTCCCCAAACGCTCCAAGATCATGAAGTACAGCTGGACCTGGAACAGCCCATGGAAAATGCGTCATGAACTTTATACGGCTGAAATAAACAGAAACAGATTATCGATAACACGTCCTACCTCAGCTTCTGCCTCGATTTTCTCCTCCTTAACCATTTTCTCCACCATACGCTCAGCTAACGGCAGGAACATGGTGTGAGAGAGCTTTTCATCTTGTGCCGAGATGGCCTGAAACACATATGACATGACAGATGTTGGAGAAATGTACTGATTTTATACATAAAAAGGCAATTTTATACATTTAATTTGATCTGCAGGTTCATCCATTATACGTATTGTTTATGCAAGCAAGAAAACAATCATACCTGCATCACCAAGCTCATGACCGACCAGAAGTAATACGGGTTTTTGGGGACAATTTTATACAGCGCCATTCCAGCCTGTCAGAAGTGCAGAGACAGAAAAGTCTTTCAACATAAACAATGATTTTGGAGGTTCACGATTAATCATGAAGCCCTACTTAAACCGAAATCTCAATTTCAAATTGTGATTAACAAATTGCAAAGGCTGCGATTTAAATTAAATAAATATATGTGCTGCATGTTGCATGAGTGAAGCGCAACACTGTGTTCATTTACACGCAAGCAGTTCATGATCTGGTGTTTTCAGTGTCTTGGTTCACAGTAAACGCTGCTCCACACACTACATCTCTGCATCTGCTCCGGGTTTGAGACGCTTATAACATGCATTTAGGAGCGCAACATGCGCCAACCATCTTCCCAAAATTGCAATGCTCTTATAAAGCAGCTGTTGCCAATAAAAGAGAAGCTTTAAAAGGGATAGTTCACCCAAAAATCATTTACTCTACCAAAACTTGTATGCATTTCTTTCTTCTGCTGAACACAAAAGGAGATATTTTGAAGAATATGGGTAAAAGAAACCGTTTGACTTGCATAGTATGGAAAAAAAATCCAAAATACTATGGAAGTCAATGGGGTCCATCAACTCTTTTTTTTACCCCTATTCTTCAAAATATCTTCTTTTGTGTTCAGCAGAAGAAAGAAATTCATACAGGTTTGGAACAACTTGAGGGTGAGCAAATGATGACAGAATTTTTATTTTTGGGTGATCTATCCCTTTAAGGGCTCCCTGCGGTTTACCGCCAAAATAAAAGACCAATAGTTTGAAAATGCATAAATTAAGAAAGCCATAAATATTAGTAATATAAAATCTTTTATATAAATACTGATACAGTGAAATTACAATGAAATTTTATATTTGTAATAATAATAATATTTTATAGTCAAAATTATATTTATTCACAACTTTTAAGCCCATACTTAGCAGCCCTACAAACAAGCACTGAAAACCTGGAGAAGTTTTTAAACCTCATTTTAAATGGCAATTGCAATTATTTTCCCCCAAATTAAGCAGCCCTACTTAAAGGGTTAGTTCATCCAAAAAAAGAAGATTAATGCCATTAATTACTCGCCTTTGTCATTCCAAACCAATAACGCTCATCTTCAGAACACAAATTAAGATATTTTTGAGGTTTTTTGTTATCTCCCATAGAAAGCAATGTAATTACCATCATTCAAGGTCCAGAGAAGTAATAAAGACATCGTTAAAATAGTCAACGTAATTTCGTTGCTTTCAATGGGGAATAAAAAACCTCTCAGATTTCATCAAAAATATCTTAATTTGTGTTCCGAAGAAGAACGAAGGTCCTACAGGTGTGGAGCGTCATGAGGGTGATTTCATTTTTGGTTGAACTAACCCTTTAATATTATAAACAGGACATAATGATTGATAAACACAAACAGAACCTGTTGCATTTTCTTGTACTCTCCGACCCGAGCATAGGCCATGAAGAGGTGAGAGTGGTACTCCTCGCTCGTTGGAACCTTCCGGACTGCAGCTTCATAAAGCTTGGTCACTAATTCGGCTAAAGAAAGAAAAAGTCCATGTGAATTAGCTTGCTCTGATTGGCTGAGATTTTGCTGCAGCATTTCAGTTCTGTGTCTGCGCTTTAACACTCACGCCGATGCATTTCTCTGTAGAGGATAGTCAGTGCCTGCAGAGAGTTGTCATCTGTGGGTTCGAGAACGGCCACCTCCTGTGCCAGCGTGAAAGCTTCATCCTGTTTGCCGGTGCGCTGCAGACCAATCGCCTTCAAGACCTGGAAATAAATGCATCCAGAGCTAATTTATCAATCTAGATGGACAAATTCATTAAGTTTTTTCTTTCTTCAACAACAATGCCTTTTGTGCTGACAGCTATCCACAGCGTCACGTGAAGTACAGCGTTAATCCATCACTTCTGACAATTAGACCAGCCACGGTCTGAGCTGACCAAAATGAAACAGTGTTCGCACAATTAATCGAAATAAAACCAAAATCACAGTATGAATTAGTGTGATTATTAAATCGCTCAATGGTTAGTTCGATGGTTTAATGTTTGAAATGGCGAACGTCACATGAACAAACAGGAAAACAAGTCTCTTGCATCTGCTTGTCAGAGAAAGTGTTAACAGCAGCATGAAGTGACCACGATATCTATGGACTTTTGAGGTAATCGGCTAACCTATTTATCTACTTTTATTGTTGGCTTTTTATTCGATTTTAATATCCGAACATTAATGAGAAAAGGAAAAATAAAAAACTTTTAGATATAATTCTGCAAATGCAATGGACATTGGTTATGTTCATCTTCGCTGCTCCTTTGAAGGCATCTCGAGTAAAACATCTCTATAATCAATGAAGCACATCAAAAGACCTGAACCGGAAGCGATGCACCCTGTTTTACAGAATACGGAAGTTCGTTGCACTTAACCTGCATTAATGATTACAAGCTGGACGTGGAGTTCTGGAGTAAAAACAAATAATGTACACACCTTCGCACAGTGAAGATCTTTGTGCTTCTTAAGCAGTTTGTCGGCCTGCTGGATTGCCATCTTGTTATTGCCATTGTCCAGGTAATCTAGAAGAGAAATACATGTTCAATACAACAGTACAGCACTAGTGTGGAAGTTACCACTTCGACCATTACTGAAGAGAGCTACCATGTGTTTCCATCATTCAAGTGATGATAAACCAGACAATGCTACTAATCAGCCAGTCAAATGTCACTAGACCAATAACTAATCATAATTTAAAGTATAATTTAATCCAAGAAGTGAATATTCTGTCAGGATTTACTCACCATAAAGGATTAGTTCACTTCAGAATTCAAATTTACTCACCCCCATGTCATCCAAGATGTTCATGTCTTTCTTTCTTCAGTCGAAAAGAAATGAAGGTTTTTGAGGAAAACATTCCAGGATTTTTCTCCATATAGTGGACTTCACTGGGTTGAAGGTCCAAATGTCAGTTTCAGTGCAGCTTCAAAGAGCTCTACATGACGAGGAATAAGGGTCTTATATAGCGAATCGACGGGCCATTTTCTAAAAAATGTACTTTTTAACCACAAATGCTCATCTTGCACTGCTATGCGCCATGCATTACGTAATCACGTTGGAAAGGTCAAGAGTGACGTAGGCAGAAGTACCGATCCAGTGTTTACAAAGCGAACGTGCAAAGACTAAGTCAAATGGCCTTTACAAAAAAAAAGGTAAAACAACAATGTTGGACGATTTTGATGTTGGAGGAGCGGTACTTCCACCTACGTCACATGTGACCTTTCCAACATGATTACGTAATGCGTGGCGCATGGCAGTGCAAGATTAGCATTTGTGGTTAAAAAGTAGTCTGGGATCATGTAGAGCTCTATGAAGCTGCACTGAAACTGACATTTGAACCTTCAACCCGTTGAACCCCAGTGAAGTCCACTATATGGAGAAAATCCTGGAATGTTTTCCTCAAAAACCTTCATTTCTTTTTGACTAAAGAAAGAAAGATATAAACATCTTGGATGGCATGGGGTGAGTAAATTTTAATTCTGAAGTGAACTAATCCTTTAATGAAGTTACAAACCTTTCTTTTTGAATTCATACAGGTTTAGAACATAACATAACCAAAGGAAACGGTTCCTTTAACCAGCATGTTTAACTCTTGCTCTCATAAAAATGGTAAAAAAAAGAAAGAAGAAAGTCTGTTTTTTGGTGCAAGAAACCTTGAATGACATTATAAGTGGATAAAATGCTACAGAAATGTAGAATATGACCGCTTTAAAATGGGTATTATGGGTAAATTGCACATTCAATGATGCTAAACCACAAGTGAGGATTTAACAGCATCGGTGATCGGGAACAAACGCCTGCAGACACTCAGAAACACAGCACTGCATCACTCAAAACATGCACGGCTCAGATAGACCCCCGACTGTGAGAACGTTCTCTCACCGGCTGCTCGATGCAGGATCCCCCTCCCCTCCCTTCCCATGAGTCTCTCTGCTAAAAACACAGGACCATGTCGCTCGACAGCTGGATGCCAAAATTAACCAGGCCAGACAGTAGACTTGGACTTTCTACATGAGAACAGCTCCGTGTGTCTGTCCATTCATACTTTTAAATAGCACATTTCCTTATAACCGTTATATTTCTAATCAATCACCCACGCAAATAGCAATCGATTTTAGACAATAGGATGGCAAGACTGCACAAATCAGCAGAATAAAGGTCATTGAAATATTGATCGTGATAAACCTCACATGCACAGCGCGCAGCATCTGTAGTGTAGTAGAAGAACAGTGAGTCTTTGAGATAATATTTAATTCAAAAATATATAATATTATAAAATCACTTTGAATCAAATGCATAGTATGAACTCAGAATTATTTTTGAAAATTAATTTTTTGCTGATTGGTAAAAAAAAGCGTTCCAGTTTATAAAAACATGATATAATTAATTTAATAATATTATTATTTAATGAAAACGTGTCTCAAATATTTATATAATAGGTTAATTGTATATAATCAGTAATGCAGACCATGCAATAACTTTAAATAGAAGATGCATATTTATTTATTTGAGATTTATTGACTTTGCAATAAAAGCACCATAAATATGCAAATACAAGTCTACTACATGCATATATATGATAATATACATGACATACAGTCAGATTTTGCATAATTTTGATTGCTAAAACACAAATGTCAGTGGTGTACCTCAAGGCTATACATTCAGACCAATTCAGTTTAAGAGTTCAAGCTTTTAAAGTCATTTATATAGGGCATTTCTGCACCGCTCTGGAGAACATTTCCAAAATTAAACATAATAATATAAACATAAAAGCTTATAGATAATCTCTGGGAAACAATAAGCAGGTCTAAATTATCTTAGATAATTTAGACACAAAGCTCAGCTTTATGCATCTATAATGTAATTACACATATATCAATTAATTATGCATGTAAAGCATCTTTCTAAGAATATATACACAATCTATAGAAAATATGAAATATTAAAGCACAAATGGCTCCTATTGAGGCAGTTAATCTCTTTGACATCTCACACAGGTAATGAGCCGGTTGATCAAATGACATTAGCACTGATCTCTTGACATTTAAACAGTATTTCTAGGTTTAAATGGACTATAAACAGGGTTTCTTCTACCGATTGAAACTTCAGAGTGTGACCGCATAAGGACGCACTGTCATCCGGCACCGCAGTCGAACTGACACCGCGGCTTGAGCTCCACAGGCCTCACCGGCTCTCCCACAGCTCCTGCAGCGCTTTAATAAACTCAGTAACGCACAGGCCGGTCCTACAGCACTAGTCAGACCAGCTGAGTCTCTGTAAGCCCAGCGGTGCGATGCGAATCTTACCGTAAATGGGTCGCAGTCTTCTGTCGTTAGGGTCTTGCACATGGCCCCTCGCCGCCATGATGGAGCTGAGCAGGATTATTTGGTGCGCATGCGCAGAGAGAGCACTCCGGAAAGACTTTAAACAGGAGCCTGGAGTCATGCGTGTCGTTTAGCGTCACTGTAAAAGACTGCTTTTTCTCGCTTACAAAAAAGAAGTGCAATGGTACGACCTAGTTTTAGAATGTAATTTTTGCTTAAAAATGCTCAGAGAGCAACATGGTATTGTTTAAGCAGGGGTTTTTAAAGTGGGGTTTGGGGCCCCCAGGGGGCCACAAGGGAGTGCTAGGGGGTCCGTGGAAATGTTTAGAGAAAAGAGTGTGAAAATTTTACATAATAATAACAAAAATATATTTTATTTAAAATAAAGAAAAATTGGATTACAATAAATAAATACAATAAATGAGCAAATAAATAATGCATCTAAAATTAGAAAAAAAATGTAATAAATAATACAAACTAAATATTTTCCTAATAATAGGAAATAAATAAAAATTGGATTACAATAAAATAAATACAACTTAGATAAAAAAAATTAAATAATTGATTAACATTCGAAAAAAATTAAATAAATAATTGAAACGGAATATTTTCCTAATAATAGTTAGACATATTTATTATATATATAATATATATATATATATATATATATTATATTTTACAATATAAATTGGTCTTTTAAATTTAAATTTTAGGATTGGGTCCCTCCCACAAGGATGATCATATTTTGCAAAAATATATTTTAGGTAAAAATAAATAAAAATTGGATTACAATAAATAAATACAACTAACTTAGATTAAAAAAATTGATAATTAAAATTAAATAAAATACGAAAACAAAAAATGAGCAAATAAATAATTCATCTAACATTAGAAAAAATCTATAAATATAGAAACGGAATATTTTCGTAACAATATTAGACATATTTATAATATATTATTTTTTTTTCACATATAAATTGGACTTTTAAATTGAAATTTTAGGATGGGGTCCCTTGCACAACGATGATCATATTTTGCGGGTCCATGGAAATGTTAGAGAAAAGAGTATAAAAATGTAAACATAATAACAAAAATATATTTTAGGTAAAAATAAATAAAAATTGGATTAAAATAAATAAATATAACTTGGATAAAAAAAAGATAAATAAAAAATAAATAAAATACGAAACAAAAAAAAGAGCAAATAATTCATCTAACAGAAAAAAATCTAATAAATAATAGCAACAAAATATTTTCCTAATAATATTTATATATATTTATAATATTTTTTTCCCACAATATAAGGCCCAATTTATATAATAAAAAAATATATAAATGTTTAAATATTATTAGGAAAATATTTCATTTCTATTATTTATTACTTTTTTTCTAATGTTAGATGCATTATGTATTTGCTCATTTATTCTTTTCGTATTTTTTATTTTTATTTATCTATTTGTATATACTTATTGTAATCCAATTTTTATTTATTTTTAACTAAAATATATTTTTGTTATTATGTTTTACAAAAAGGCTTCATTTAAAAAATAAATAAAAATTAGAGTATAATAAATAAAATCAGAAAAAAGTAAAAAATTAGCAAATAAATATTTTTTATTTTTTTAAAGAATTCTTTTTTTATGTGGTTCAACTGAAACCACCAAATTAGGAATTTCAAATGGTAGTGACATTTCATTTGGTTTCTTTTCCATGTGCTTTATACAGGCATTACTGTTAATAGGAAAATATATAGATCATATAATATCACAGAGAGACCCTTGGCTTGAAAACACTAATTTCCAACAGAAATCTTTATTTTATTAGTTTTTAGCAGTGATGTATATGGAAGATAGTTAATACAAAAGCACATTTGTGACGAAAGCATCCTCCTTGTACAGTACAAAGACAATCAGAATGAAAATATCACTGCTGATACAGCATATGTACACACTCAAGTCACATGACGTCTCAGACACGACCGCTCATTCTCCATCAGGACTGTGTTTCTCTGCTCGTTTGGGATGTGAACTTCCTGCTGAACTCAAGTGCTTGTCAAAGTCAGACGCGTGTCACTTAAAAGCTCGTTCAAGTCTTCGTTGTCAACATCTGATTCCTGTGAGCACACAAGTTTAGCATCGACACTTTATATTGGTTTTCTATTCTTATATACGTGAGAAAAAAAATGAATAACACACCTCATCCATTTTTCTTTTGGCGGCCTTCTTTTTCTTTCTATCCTTCTTGATCTTCTGCTTGGACCAGGCTTTGTTCTTGATGAAGTTCTTCCTCAATGGCGCCTCTTTCACTTTCTCTTTCTGCTCCGCCAGTCTTTTTTGTCTCTGTTTCTCCCTGTTTTTATCTTTAAACCGGATGGTGTCTGTGTCGACGCTCTCCTGTTTGAAGTTCGGGAAGGTCTTTCCTTTCAGTTCAGGCATTTTGGGTAAACGAAGGAGAGCGAAGCCATGCGCCAGAGCAGCAAAATCCAGGTCTGTATGAGGTACACATCATTTTAATCAGGAGAATTATCTTGATTATGCCTCTTATTAAACATGTGACACACAAAGTCACTCACCTTTGATGCGAAATATCAAACTACACTCGTGTTTGGCGTACGCCTGCACACATGACACAAAGGCTTTCATGCCCTTCTCAAACATTGCTCTATCCTGTAAAGCCATCGCCTTCAGTTTAGGCAGAACGTCAACCACATCTTTCACTGGAGGAAACAACTGAAGGGGACACTGTGGCGAAAAAACACAGAATTATAAAGTACAAACACTATTTTACCAACTTAAACTCCAACATATAGAATAACGAAACTGAGAATGCAATGATATTAGGCACAACAGGGTATTTGCACAAATATATGGTGTTAAAAAATTGAGCATGGTGCTAGAAACACCAAGAGCATGGGTTCAATTCCCAGGCAATGCATGAGCTGAAAAGATGCATATCAATGCAAGTCGATTTAGATAAAAGCATCAGCCAAATGCATTTGTTTTTTTTAGTGTGTAAAGCCTAATTTTGTAACTTACCCTATTTATAAGTGCCATAATGCTCACTGATAGTTTGTTAATGAAATGAAGTTTCTCTCTGACTTACCTTTTGATTAATGGACAAGAAATTTACATATGACTCTTCCATTGGTAGGAGAAACACAAGTGCGTTGCCTTGGTTTCCGATGCGTGCCGTTCGCCCACACCGATGCACAAAGGAACTAATGGAAATTTGATGACAAAAATTAGCAACAAAATATTCAAATAGTGTCACCTTTAAAACAGTATTATTTTATACTTATTTATATACTATTAATTAATATTTTGAATTAGCTTTTATTTTCTTATTTTCAGTTTCCTTTTTCATTTTATTTTAAGAATTGGTCATTTTGTTTAATACAGAGCCCCTAAAGGGACATGGTGATGGGAAAAATATGAAATGGAAGGAAAAAATATATTTATGTTCTCTTGCAATTGTTTTGAGAAAGTTTGCGTTTGCTCACAAATAACTCAAAAGGTTTGTGAGCGAATGCAAAGTTTCTCAGGGGAAGGCAAACATTTTGCAAGCGAACACAAAAGCATTGAAATATAATTTTTCCTCCCATCTCATATTTTTAACTTCCAACTTTAATCAAACACAACTGAACAAGCTCTTCAGAATAAGTTGGATGCATCCAACATCACACTCTCTTGAGTAGGTACTTATTTTTTTAAAGGGGTTCTTAATTATGATTTCACTTTTGACTTTAAGCATAAACAACACGTTTGCACGTTTGAGCATAAACAACATCTGCAAAGTTACGCTGAACACCGTTACTGACAATCCTCATTTTGACTGTGTGAGATTCTCCAGCTTTGTTGTTGTTGAGCTGTTAAAGCTCCGCCCTCTTCTGGAAAGGGGGCTGGGAGCAGCAGCTCATTTGCATTTAAAGGGACACACACAAAAACGGTGTGTTTTTGCTCACACCCAAATAGGAGCAAATTTGACAAGCTATAAACGCTGTAAAGCCTCTAACCTCATGTCAGCTGACTTTATGAGAACTAATCAATGCATGAAATAAATTATGTAATAAACAATTCCAAGAGCCTCAAAAGTACATACTTTTGAGCTCAAGTATGTTCATGCATGTCCCGGTTACCTCGCACTGCTTGGTGGGTCATACTGAAGCACCCAGTTGACTTCCGGTATGTCGATGCCTCTCGCCATGACGTCTGTGCACACGAGAATCCCACTGCACACAAGCATAATGCATTTATTCTTCATCTATAACTTCCTCTCTGTAAATAGCTAGAAAGGCATCACACTAAATGCTGCAGTCCATTACCTCTTCAGCGCACGGAAATCTGCAAAGATCTTGTTTCGTTTATGTTTCATCTTCCCGTGGATGCAGTGGATGCTGACGTTCTTGATCAAGACTTCCAGGGCTTTACCGAAGTACTCCACACAGGCGCAGGTGCTGTGGGTATGACGGGTAATATAATGCTAGGATGGTTGGACAATATCATTAAGATTGGTCAAAAGTTTGGAATAATTAAGATTATTTTAATGCTTTTGATATTTTATTACAATTTAAAGGCGCTATATGTGATAATTTTCATGTATTAATCACTTTTTTATTGCAATTGTGTGATGAAATTATTCACCTTATAATGAAATTTAAAGAGCAAGACCTTCCCCGACTTCCTAGGTTGTCTATAAAAGCCTGTAGACTGATGTTTATGTGAAGGACGTGTGACATTTACGCTCACGAAAGCCTCTCTTCCATTCAATGACACATGAAATGAATGCTTATACAATGTTCAGGGTAATGCCAAAAGAGCCCTTCTGTACTGTAATGTCAATGTGTCATAAAAAGAAAAGTAGTCTCACATATACTTTATAATCAAGCTATCATAATAGTTTAATTTTAATCACCTCATCTGTTGACATGATGTTGGTAAATCACAGAACTGCTGCAAACGTATCCACATCACTATGATCAGATGCTTTCTTAACCACTGTTTTCTCACCGCTGTCATTTTTGTTGTGTTTATTTCTTCTTTTTTTTTCAGGACATTTAATCACGTTCAGTCTCTTGTACGTTACGTTACGAGCAGTAAGTTGCAGTTCACTTAACAGCCACCGGTGTCGCTAATAACAAGGTTTCTGATTTCTACATATAGCCCCTTTAAAAGAACTGTTGAATTTCACAATATTACTGTTATCACTGTATTTTTGATCAAATAAATGCAGCCTTGGTGAGCAGAAGAGACAAAATCAGTCAAACAAACCTGAAGAACACAAGATGCTTCTCATGTTTATGCTGCCTGAGAAACGCCACCAAAGTGTTGAACTTCTCCTCTGCTCGACACATCTACACATAATGAAGAACAGGTTCAGATAAACCACACAAACATCGAGAATTAGTTCAAAACAAGCTTATATACCCAAGTCAAATTCCTTCATAATGACACATATATTATAAAGTAAATGTGGTCAATCAATGCTGATTTCATGTCATAATTAACTGAACAACTTTCTGAAAAGCCCATGAAAATGCATGACTGTGCATTTGTAAATCAGTCTCTGCTTGTTACAGATGGTTATAGCTGACTCACTAAGTAATAATTGCTGAGTCTGGATGGTGTTTTCTGCACGCTCGAGGCCTCCACTCCTTTCTCCTTCACTGTGATACGCACAGGGTTTCGCAGACCCGCCCTCACCAGCTTCTCCAGCTCTTGCGTCTGTGTGGCGGAGAAAAGCCCTGTGCGCCGCTGCTTGGGCAAATACCCCAGAATAGTGTTTAAACTGAGGAGGCAAAGAAAAAAAAAGCTGTATTAGTTAATAGACTGTCATTTTGGCATTCTTAACTTAAGGTCACACTTGGTGCTCAAAACCGACCGAAGGCAATACGTGCATTTTTTTCTGTAATATTTCATATTATGTGGGGATTTTGTGATACTAAACAATATTCACCTCTAAATTATACACCATTTATATTATATATCTATATTAAAAATACAAATACTAGAAAAAAAACCCACTTTGTACTATTTTTCAGTTAATATAACATTTAAGTTAAAAAGAGATCACATGTATATAAAATCCATGGAGGCAAACGAGTGTCATCAAGTGGAAAACAGTAATGGAAATCTTGTGTAACATATATATACATATACATATATATACATACATATATATATATATATATATATACACATACATATATACACACACACACACAAGCACACACGCGTTAACGCATGCGATTAATTTTTTCAATTTAACGCTTTAAAAATACTGAACGCAATTAACGCAGCATCCATTTTAATCCGTCATCCTTTAGCTAGTGTTACATTATATGATCACATTATCATTCATTCAAGTGTTATTAAACCATTCAAGTGTGATAAGATGCAAAAAAAAAAAAAAAAAAAAAATTAAATCTGTACTGGAGTGCTGTCTGTGAATCTGCTTTAATAAGGATTAATCTATATTTAATTGATAATTTATGCAGTGAAGACTGTGAAGTGTTTGATAACCTAATTCAAATATTTAAATTTTGTTGTTTCTAAATTAATTTGGAGATTAAATGTCAAAACTTTATGTAAAAACTTTAATGTTAGGTGTGATTAATTCGTTTTTTTTTTTTTTTTTATAGATTGACAGCACTAACTTATACCCTATATATTTAGACATCAAATTTTTTTGTCAAAATTAATTTTAATTGCAAATTAAAGTTTGTGTGTGTGCTAATTTTGCATATTTTTTTTTTTGCTTAACCGGTTTATTTATTTATGATTTAATGCCATATCAGCAGCAATGGCTATATTCATGGCAATCAGCAGTATCACTTCAATACATTGTTTACAATAATTTAACAATTTTGTCTTAAAAACAATCACTATACAAAATCAGGCATATATACCAATAACAACAACATTAATAATAACAACAATTACATAGAGTCTTTCAATTGAATATTCAACAGAAATTCTAAAATTCTTAACGGGTTTATTAAACTTTTGCAATAATAGCAGAATAATGATACAGGAGAATAGAAACAAATATAGTTCCCAGCCCTCCCCAAAACAAAGAAAATTACAATTTACAAAAAAATAAAAATAAATGACTCTCTACAGTAGAAGTACTCACATATTCAGAAAAAAAAACTAATAAATGGGTTCCATATCATAGAAAAAGTATCAGTACTACAATTTAGTGTGTACCTAATTTTTTTCCAAATGAATGAAGCTCATTACATCTCACATCCATAGTCAAAAATTTTGTTTCCATAGCAGGAGAATGCACCATCTAGAGTTTAACTACTTTGCTTTTTTCTGCATCATGGCTGATTTATAGAAATGCTCTGAATTTTCATATTTCCCATTTATTTCCTATGGCGGTAATTTTTGAATGCTAGAAACGTGAGTGACTATTTTTTAAGACCTTTTCAAATCATGTTTACAATTTTGTGTGTGTGTGTGTGTGTGTGTGTGTGTGTGTGTGTTCACAGCCAGTGCCACAAAATTCAAGTTTTGTACAAATTTAAAAAAAACCAAAAACAAATCATCACCTTTTGGGTCTAAAATGGCCGAAGATTAGCAGAGGGTTAAATAAAATCAGAATATGCAAATTAGGCAGCATTATATTTGCACCCAAAAATGAAAATTCTGTCATCAGTTAGTTAGTTACACACACTCACACTTTCTTCTGTGGAACACAAAGGAAGATATTTTGAAGAATGTTGGTAATCAAACCATTTCAGTTCCCATTGACTTCCATTGTATTTTTTGTTCACAGATGAAAGATTTTGGAACAACTTGAGGGTGAGTAAATGACCTATCCCTTTAAATACATGCATATTACAACAAAAGTGATGCAGTGTAGTTTAGCTGCCAAGCAACGTAAAATTAAATGTTTATGAATTTCATATTTTTTCTGACTGATGATAGACGAACATTACCTGGCTTCAAAGCCCATGTCCAGCAATCGGTCAGCCTCATCCAGGACTAGAACGTCCAGAGACTTCACAGCGGTGGCCAAATCAAGTCCATCTGCCTTCCTCCTAAACATGTCCTCTAATCGGCCAGGGGTCGCGATTATGATATTGGCTCTGTGAAGAGCACAGGACATTATATTTGCATTCAGATTTAGTTTTAGATGGTAGAAAACAGCAGTCCAAATACTCACCCCTGAGTCTTAAACTTCTCTACATCCTCAATAGGGTTGCTTCCACCAATTAAGAGAATCTGTCTGAAAACAGACACACGTTTTGTAAGGTTTACATCCTCAAACGGTACAGTAGATACAGTAGATGCTTTCATCTCACCTAAACTGAGGAAACCCCTGCAGAAACTGGCCCATCACCTCACTGATCTGCAGCGCCAGCTCACGGGTGGGCGTTATGATCAATGCACCCACCTGACAACACAGTACAATAGACACTAGATGAGTAAAGCTCGTTGGGACATACTTTGATGTTTGCTTGACAAAGCTGTATGAAAGTTTGAATGCTTTATAAGCTTTAAATTTAGTGGAGTGGAAAGAGAAATAAAGAGAGGCATAGCTAACATGAATTAACATGTTTTAACACATTGCTAACATGAATTAACATGTTTTGCTAGCATGTTTTAATAGGTTGCTAACATGAATTAACATGTTTGTTAGGATGTTTCTTACATGATTTAACATGTTTAAATTTAACATAACATGATATTAACATGATTTAACACATTGCTAGCCTGTTTAAACATGTTGGCATTATTAACATGTTTTAACACATTGTTAGCATGTTTTGCTAGCACGTTTTAATAGTTGCTAGCATGAATTTGCATGTTGCTAGCATGTTTCAACATGTTAACATGAATTAGCATGTTGTTAGCATGAATTAATTGTGTGCTAACATGATTTAACACATTGGTAACATGTTTTAACATATTGCTAACATGTTTTATCACAATGTTAGAATGATTAGCATGTTGCTAACATGCTGTTAACATAATTAAACATGTTGTTACCAAGCATGATTAGCATGCTGCTAGGATGTTTCTAACGTGATTTAACATGTTTAAATTTAACATAACATGATACTAACATGAATTAGCACATTATCAGCATGAATTAACATGTTGCTAGCATGATTTAACACGTTGCTAGCCTGTTTTAACATGTTGGCATTATTAACGTTTTAACACATTGCTAACATGAATTAGCATGTTTTGCTAGCATGTTTTAAAAGGTTTATAGCCTGAATTAGCATGTTGCTAGCATGTTTCAACATGTTGCTAACATGAATTAGCATGTTGTTAACATGAATTAATATTGTGCTAACATGATTTAACACATTGCTAACATGTTTTAATATATTGCTAGCATGTTTTATCACAATGTTAGAATGATTAGCATGTTGCTAACATGCTGTTAATATAAACACGTTAAAAAGTTTGTTGTTTAACAAGTTTGCTAACATGATTTTCATGTTGTTAACATGATTAGCATGTTGCTAGGATGTTTCTTACATGTTTAAATTTAACAATTAACATGATACTAACATGAATTAGCACATTGCTAGCATGATTTAACACATTGCTAGCCTGTTTTAATATGTTGCTAGCATGAATTAACATGTTATTAGCATGTTTTATCATGCTGTTAACATTATTATCATGATGCTAACATGCTGTTAACATAACACATTCCTAGCATTAATTAACATGTTGAAAGCATGATTTAACACATTTGTATCGTGTTTTAACATGTTGCTAGCCTGATTTAACACGTTGCTAGTCTGTTTTAACATGTTGGCATTATTATCATGTTTTAACACATTGCTAACATGAATTAGCATGTTTGTAGCATGATTTAACATGTTTGCTAAAATGAATTATGTTGTTAGCATGTTTTATCATGCTGTTAACATTATTAGCATGTTGCTAACATTCTGTTAACATAATTTAACACATTGCTATAATTTATTAACATGTTGCTAAGAGGAATTTCATGTTGTTAACATGATTAGCATGTTTCTTACATGATTTAACGTTATCATAATTAACATGATACTAACATGAATTAGCACATTGATAACATGAATTAGCATGTTGCTAGCATGATTTAACACATTGCTAACCTGTTTTAACATTGTTGACATAATTAACATGTTTTAGCACATTGCTAGCATTAATTAGCATGTTGTTAACATGATTTAATGCAGTTAACATACTGATAGCATGATTTAACATATTGTTAACATGAATTAGCATGTTGCTAAGCGTTTTCGGAAGAAAAAAATATCCACATTTATAACTTTATAAACTATAATCAGTCGATTCCATGACTTCGTGGAAGCACAGACGATAGAGCAAAGTTTAAGGTTGTTGCCAAGCCCTATTTGTTTGAACCACAAGAGGCGTCTACTCTCACCTGAGCTTACGCTACTCTTACATCATACCTCATATGGCAGAACTCGACTCTCTAAAAGTTATAATTATGAATATTTTTCTTACAAAAATGCATCGCTTCACTTCAGAAGGCCTTTATTAACTGTATGGATTACATTTATCATGGATGGATGTGCTTTTTTGGGCTTCAAAAAAAAGGGTACCATTCACTCCCATTACAAAGTTGGGAAGAGAGGTTAATTTTTAATATAACTCATTGTGTTCATCTGAAAGAAGTCATTACACCTAGGCTTGAGGGATAATTTTTGGGTGAACTATCCCTTTAAATAGTAGATCAGTATGTCAGCTTTTGTCAATGAGGATGAACTACACCTATTTCTTTCTGCAAACATCTGATATATGTAAAATTGATCATCTTAATACACACCTGCATCTTTTTTAACTTCTCTTCTCGCTTTAGGAGAATTTCTAATACAGGAATCACAAATGCCAGAGTCTTCCCACTGCCAGTCACCTGAAATTACACTGATTATGAAATACATCTGTGACATTTCTCTGACAGATTATGATAAAAATACATATTCAGACACTCACCGCTTCAGCAGCCACATCTTTATTACTCATAAAGAGAGGGATGCAGGCAGCCTGAAATTTAGGAGTTAATAAACAGTAAATAACCTGATCAGAAACATGCGAGTACAGATAAACTGGATACTAATCAAATGAATACCTGAACAGGAGTCATATATGTAAATTTCAGCTCTGTAAGCGTCTGTAATATGCTTTCATGTAATTTCACAGGTAAACTCTCCCATTTTCCATCGGTAATGTTTTCCATAGTTCATGAGTTTAGATGAGTCTGATCCATAAAAGTAAACACATGAGGAGGAGATGTGTGCTTCACGCAATACGCTCCGGATGGGAAATATGCGGCTGCTACAAACGTTCCGCATCGCCTCTGTAAGACACCAGTCTTCCTCCAGGGGGCGTTTGGTGATTTTTAGAAAACTCAAAATGATGTTTGTTTTGTTGGCGTTTATGTCCTAAGAAGCATAATCGTTTAAAGGATTAGTTCACTTTCAAATTAAAATTTCCTGATAATTTACTCACCCCCATGTCATCCAAGATGTTAATGTCTTTCTTTCTTCAGTCGAAAAGAAATTAAGGTTTTTGATGAAAACATTCCAGGATTTTTCTCCTTATAGTGGACTTCAATGGACTCCAAACGGTTGAAGGTCAAAATTACAGTTTCATTGCAGCTTCAAAGAGCTTTAAACGATACCAGACGAGAAATAAGAGTCTTATCTAGAGAAACAATCGCTCATTTTCTAAATTTTTTTTTTTAAATTTTATACATTTTAACCATAAATGCTCATCTTGAACTAGCTCTCTTCTTCTTCTCTATTAGAATTCCGGCAGTGTAGACACTGCTAAGTGTATTACTGCCCTCCACAGGTCAAAGTTTGAACTAATTGTTATATACTTGCACTAGCAAATTGTATATGACAATTTAGTTAGAGAAGAGGAAGAATGAGCATTTCAAGATGAGCATTTATGGTTAAAATGTATAAAATTTTAATTTTTTTTTTAGAAAATGAGTGATGGTTTCACTAGATAAGACTCTTATTCCTCGTCTGGGATCGTTTAAAGCTCTTTGAAGCTGCAATGAAACTGTAATTTTGACCTTCAACCGATTGGAGGCCATTGAAGTCCACTATATGGAGAATAATCCTGGAATGTTTTCATCAAAAACTTTAATTTCTGAAAGATTGGTTGAAACATGTTTGTTTTCATGCCAAGAGTTCAAAAGATAACATCCATCCAATTTTTTTTTTGAGAAAAAAAGGTCTGAAAATGTTTTTTAATAGAAAAAAAAATATACATTTATGATTGTGGCGGTGAGCTATAACCAACATACATGTTGTTTTTATGTTTATTAGAGGCTGAATTCATATCAAATTCTGCCAAACTTCCCATACTACTTCTATATAGGATGTCTACTTCATAAATTGTATGAAAATAATGAAAATATATGGTTCAGAGCACTCAAACCATATATGGAAGTGGCCTTTATATGGCCAGTAATGGAGCTTGGTTGTCATCTAGTGAAAAAGTGTGGTACTGCGCCCAAACAAAATCTTACTGAAAGCTCATTTTTTGAGATATCAACCTGGAATTTGGAACACAACTTGTTCAGATTTTTGGCTTTGATTTCCTTGCAGTTTTAGAGTAAAACTTATTTTATATCAAATATATTATTTTTACATTTTCATAAACTTAAACTTCTATAACTATTATTACATAAGTTATTTCACTTCTACAATAATCTGCCAAATTTCATCTTTAAAACAAGACCAGCCTTATGTCTATATTCCAAAGCATTCTTGAATTACAACCATTTAATTTTGGATAGTGCATTTTCATGTCTATAAAAAAAAAGTGGGGGTGACAGTTAACAGGTTAAATAAATTATGATTTTTTGTATATGACCTAAACAATAAAAATATTAGGCCGCTGAATATACGATTAGCGATGAGAAAAGTAACACGTACCACGTGACAAATTCGTTAAATCGGACTAACCACAAAAAGGAAAACATTTGACATTTAGTTATATATAACAGATAAAAAAAATTATACAGCATGAAATGTTACATGACACTTCAATGTTAGAAAATTATTTAAAAAAAAAAAAACACATTTTAAGAACATGTTTCATGTTTATTAAATCAAATCCATATTTGACATACATATTCATTGAACTTCAGAAGTTTACAGTTTTATCATCAGTTTCCCAGTAGTCTTAGCCAAATAATTTTGCATTTTATTTATAAGAGTTGGTTTAGACAACAAAAACGGTACAAAACTACATAAAGAACTCCCTGTGCGAAGAAACTGAAGATAGAGAGAAGAAAAATAAATTGGGCCTACCCTTCCTAAACATTTAAAAACACACCAGAAAAATCTGCAAAAGTAACTAAGCAGTCATTTTTATCACTTTACCAGCATCAGGTTTAAATATGTGCCATGGAGGTTGTTGGCATAACTAAATGTGATAATGAGCAGTGATTATGGCATGAAATGTGTTTTGCCGTGACAGTTCCTGACATTTACGTCAGTGGCTACTGTACTGGACTTCCCATTTGCTCACAACAATGGCTTTGTTATAGCTTAATTACAAAATGCTATTTCAAACAATCCTAAAGCAAGTTCTTTCATTGGGGGAACACCATAACATCACCTTTACTTCATTCTCGTAGTAATGTGCAATTGTAACAGTACTGGAGAAAAATACCAAGCAAAAAAACAAAAAAAAAAGAAAGATGCCTGATCCAAATAAACGTACACAAGTTGGGCTAAAACAAAATCAATGAATTAATTTGTTATCGAACTTGCACCCTTTACCAAAACAAACAATGAAGAGATTTACAAGTGGGGCAAATGAAAACAAAAAGACTTGTGGACTAGCGAACAACCAAGTTCTTCTGATCTCTGTTGAATTGGACGTCCAATTCGCGAAACTGGTAAATCACATGTGACTCAATGTGTTTTTGTTGAGGGTTTTTATACGACTCTCCGCACTTCAAAGAATCTCTTCAGGTAGTAAATCTGTCCGAGGGTCATGGCCACCAGCACCAGAGCCTCAAAGAAGGACCACAGCACCACCCTGCTGTTCGTGTTGTCATTGACTGGAGGACAGAGACAAAAATACACAGTCAAAGGCAAGCTTAACGTTTAAAGGTGAAAAAGAGAAATAAAAAAATAAATAATTCATAGGTCATATAAAGATGCATATTTCTGCTGGTTTCATATTCAGAATTTAAATATTAATAATAATTTAAAGGCCATTTAAACATGCATATTTTTTTCTGGTGTCATGTAAAACTACATTTTCAAAGGGGCATTTAAACATGCATATATCTGCTGGTGTCATATTTAAAAAAATATATTAATATTAATAATAATTCAAAGGCCATTTAAACATGCATATATCTGTTGTCATATTTAAAACAAAATATTATAATAATAATAATAATAATAATTCAAAGGCCATTTAAACATGCATATATCTGCTGGTGTCATATTTAAAAAATATATTAATATTAATAATAATAATAATAATTCAAAGGCCATTTAAACATGCATATTTCTGCTGGTGTCATTTAAAAACTGTAGTAATAATAATAATAATTCAAAGGCCATTTAAACATGCATATATCTGCTGGTGTCATATTTAAAAAATGTATTAATAATAATAATAATAATTCAAAGGCCATTTAAACATGCATATATCTGCTGGTTTCATATTAATAATAATAATAATAATAATAATAATTAAAGGCCATGTAAACATGCATATTTCTGCTGGTTTCATATTTTAAAAATTATAATAATAATAATAATAATAATAATAATCTAAAGGCCATTTAAACATGCATATTTTTCTGGGGAAACGTAAAATAAATAATAATTCAAAGGCCATTTAAACATGCAAATTCCTGCTGGTTTCATATTTTACAAAAAAAAAAAAAATAAATAAATAATAATAATAATAATAATAATAATAATTTAAAGGCCATTTAAACATGCAAATTCCTGCTGGTTTCATATTTTACAAAAATAAATAAATAAATAAATAATGATTTAAAGGCCATTTAAACATGCATATTTCTGCTGGTTTCATATTTTCCAAAAAAAAAAATAAATAAAAAAAAATAATATAATAATTATAATGATTTAAAGGCCATTTAAAAATGCAAATTCCTGCTGGTTTCATATATTAAAAAAATTATAACAATAATAATAATAATAATAATCACAACAACAACAATAATAATTTAAAGGCCATTTTAACATGCATATTTTTTCTGGGGTCACATAAAAACATGTCACAAAGTCATTTAAAAATGCTAATTTCTGCTGGTTTCATGTCAAAAATGTAATAATATTAATAATAATAATTTAAAGGCCATTTAAACATGCATATTTTTCCTGGGATGATAAAATTATCTTTCGACATAACTTTCAAAAAAACATTCCATCCATCATTTAAAACAGACGGACACAAACTCAGAGCTCATCTAATTATGTTAATATCAAATAATAGGCTGCTTGATCACATGATCAGTGAAGAGGATGTCTTACTTGCGCGGTGTATTCTCTCTCGGACCTCCATGTATTCCTGCTCATGTTTGACCGCCGTCATGGCAACCGCCAGCTCATTGATCATCTCCTCCAGCTTATTCTGATGAGCTGGAAATAAATTAATAGGAATTTACTCATGGTGATTGAATCAAACAAATTGCGGCATATGCAGCATGCAAATATAACACACCAATTTTTACAAACAGCAATATACAAGTTTGTAATCACATAACCTCATATTATACATGCACGAGTTGACAGGTCATAAACAGCTTTAGTTATTGGTGCATTAATAAAAACATGTATATATACACAGCATAAACCCAGAATGGACAAATCAGGCAATGGGAACTTCAAATAAACCTCTCCTTTCCATTCATGTTATGTCTTTAACACAAAACCCACAGCTCACTCTTCAGGTTTAACCCGCATCTTTATATGAGCACGAGTCAGTAAACGTTCAGATCATTTCTTTACACACACAGGTGAAAGTTTAAGTGTTAGATTGAAGTTTAAAGCTCAACCAATGTTAAAAATCTGCTATACAGTCTATTCCTACCATCCCAGCTGTCACCACCTCCTGGAGAGGGAAGAAAGTCACGTTAGAAGTAAAAAAAGATTATTTTTTAAATTATTTTGGTAAATACATTAGCTAATATGACTAACAATGAAAACTAGTTAGTTAACATCTTCGTTAATTTTCAGTTTTAATACATCTAATATATTATTAAAATCAATTTGTTAACTTGTTAATATTATTTAATGGACTTGAACCAACAATGAACAGTTGTAATTTTATGAACAAACACTGGAACAAAGGTATTAGCTAATGCATTAACTAAAGTTACCTTACTGTAAAGTGTTACCATTATTTTTTCTTCAAATAATTAAAATTAAAAATGTAATACTTTTTCTAATTTACAGCAGTGGCCAGAAATGATGTCCGGAGGAGATATTAATTTTTAATAACCCTACAAGTTCAATTAAACCATCAAAATATGAAGAAAATATATTTTTTAAATATGAGGGAAGAACAAAAACACTGAATTTGGTTCAGGTATTTCACTGACAATAATTTGGCAAAAAAGGCAAACTACAGCTACAGATTTTATTTTACACTGCATTCATGAAAACATACAAAGCATACATTATTTTTGCACGTATTTGTAAAAAATGATGCTGCCACAATTTGTCATGTTTCATTGCATTATTATCACAAATAAAACCAAAGCACAACTACGCAACATGCTTAAAAATAATATTAATAATATTTAAAGATGTCACTTTAGGCCACTACTGTACAATTTATAGCCAATTAAATATTTAAGAACTAGCCAGAAAATATTATATTCATTACAAAAATGCACATTTCCACAACTTTATCATTGCATTTTCCAGCTCTCTGATATTCCCAGGTTTTCGGAGACCGTGGAAACCCTGCCATATGGTGCAAAAGAGAGAACACACACACACTTCCTAGAAAAGCTTGCGTCAGTTTCTGCTCTCACCCTCTGTCTCCATGTCCTGTCCTTTGGGCGCCTCGCCGATGTCGATGGTGAACATCACAATCTTAGGGGTCATGGTGGACATCTTGTTGCTGAAGCAGAACTTGTAGGTTCCGTCCATATGGGCAGCTACAGAATACTTCCCGCTGGACTCACGGTCTCCTTTATAGATCTGCTTCCCGTCCGGACCTGTTATCTGATAATGACAAACAACACATTAGATTAATTTAGAATAAACCTCAACTTTAACAGGTACATGACAGGTGCTCCATCTATCTATTTATATATTAACACCGTCTTTACATCAGCTCCTGCCTCAAAAAATGACAGTACTATGTATTTATATGGTACTTTAGTACACACAGTACTAAGCAAACTATTGGATTACCATGATACCAGAACCAAAACACCACGGTAATACCAGAGTATTTGTTTTGCTTAACTACCTAAGCAAAAATAGCATAAAATAAAACCACATTACTTTCCCTTTAACCTTGACTTGTCTAAATGTTATCTAGACAATACATTATAAGCTCTAAATAATCACTCTCAACCAGTAATTCACTTCCGGCTCCATCCACCATCTGGAGTGAGCAGACAGCGATAGCTGCAAACACCCTATAGCGGCTGTTTATGGTCTACTATATCTTTCTAATGACATTTAATAATATTATAAGTGTATTTTAATGCCCACCTCCACGTCGATGTCCAGAAATCCTCCCTCGGCGACCTCAAACATCAGGCCCATCTTCGTGCCCGAGTTCACGCGCTCATAGAAACACTCCTCCGCGTGCGCGTCTATGCTCACAAAATAGCCGCTCGCCGTGTAAGACAGCGCGCAGAGGAGCACGACGAGTTCCGAGAACGTAAACATGTTTGGTGCGGTGTATTAATGGAGGATAAAACCCATAAAAGAGAGTTTACGCCGCACGGCACCGATAAAGGCGGAGACTGACAAGCGCTAGCTGCGCTACTGATGATGCCACGTCAAGCTTTAGACGAGCCGCACGATGGGACAAAAAGGTACCGGAGGCAGTTCGCGTTTGGAAAACAAAAAACTACAGCGGAGCGTTATCGATTTATTTTATTTTATGCACTAATACAATATTTATTTTGTTAAAAAAATAAAATCACTATAATGTAACTCAGAAAAAAATATGTTAGATGTTGAAATTAAATAGGTCTAGTATGTTATAATTAGGGCTGTCAAACGATTAATCACAATTAATCACTATACAAAATAAAAGTTTGAGTTTCTAATATATGTGTGAGGGGGTTCGAAACACGCACCACCTTTCAGGAGTAGTAGAACCAATAGTAGTAGTAGTGTCGGAGAGTCAGAGGGTTGTGTCATTGTCGTTACTGTATTATTAGAGCTATATTATTACATTATATTAGTGTTAGTATATTGTTATTATTACTTATATTAGTTATATTATATTATTATATTACATAGATAAGATTAGTTGGATTGCTTTGGATTTTTGGACTTGGACTGGACTGCTTGTTGATTTGGATTGCACTTTTGGATTTGTTTGCTTTTTTTGTGAGCTAGCAAGAAAGAGGAAATCCTCCCCTGTCTGGGAGCATTTTGAAATGGCTGCTCACAATAAGGTATGTGCAATTGTTATATTTTACTGTCTTAAAATAATTATAATCCTCACTATATGGCTGTATAATGTTTCATGTCTATTATTTCATGTTTCAAGGTGCTGTGCCTGAAGGAGCTGACATACAGCAGTAACACCTCCTCCATGCTCAGGCATTATCGAGCACTGCAGAAACTACTAACAATCCACACAGTACTCAAAGTAATACATAATATTTTTTTTTCTTTATTTAAATAAGGTGTTAGGCTCCTACAATACACCAGCTTTGTATTTTTTATTATAGATTCCAGAAAAGAAATGGTGAATGAGGCCCTGGTGAACATGATCGTCAAGGACTCCCAACCCTTTTCCATTGTGGAAGATGCTGGATTTAGGGAGCTCCTGCATGTGTTGGATCCCACTTATGTTATCCCAACTCGAATGGTATATGATTAATAAAGTGGTTTATAATTATTTAAGCAGTTAATTAAGAGTAACTGCATTTATTTTTATCCATGGGCTTTGAAGGTCATGGTTGATAATAAATACAAGGAGGCTAAGGAGAAGGCCAGAGAGCAGTTGCAGAAAGTTAGAGAGTCAGAGTATACTTTATTGTCCTTTTTCAGGAAATTTGTTATGGACTCTAAGCTGCAATAATACACAATCATACATACACAACACACAAACAATAAAAAAAAAAAGAAAGAAAAGATCAGTAATAATAATAATAGTAAAATTACATCTTACTATTTAAAATATCAATAGATACAGGTAAAAATTATTTTTACTTTTACAGAGTGGGACTCTATAACGTTTCCCTGATGGCAAAAGTTGATACATTGGGAATAAAATATGATTGGGATCACTCACTATTGTCTGTGCATTCTTAAAGACCAATGATTCATAAATTAATTGAAGTGATGTATACTCTCTTACCCCTATAACTTTCATTGCAGTTTTAACAAGACGTGCAAGCTGCGATTTTAATTGAACTGAAAGATTACCATACCACGTTTGCATCCCATAATTTAATAAACTACCTAAGACTGCTTGATAAAATAATTGCATAAATCTCTGATTTACACCAAACAACCAAAGTCTTCTTAAAAAATACAGTCGTTGCTTGTAGGTATCCACCTGTTCGATGGTATGATCATGAATGATTACTGGACTGTAATCACCTAATCCTTTAGGGTCCACTATAATTTACTTAGTTTTTGAGACATTTATAATAAGATGATTTACATTACACCACTGCACAAAATTCTCTATTTCAGACTGATAACCTGATCTTTTCCTAACAAACTTAAAATTACAGTGTCATCGGAGTATTTAATAATATAATTATTCTTATTTCAAGTCCAATTAACAAGGCAGCTGGGTGACAGCCTGGTCCGGAGGGTCAGAGAAAATGCTGTACGTTTGAATCATTAAGTGTGATGACCATACCCACATTATTGGATCCCAGATTAAAAAAACTGGGATTCTTAAGCCAAGGGAAACTACAAGAAGCAGTATCAAGATTAAAATCAGAATGTGCTACTGTAATCAGAAGTTCTGGGGCCGTATTCACAAAACATCTTAAGGCTAAAAGTAGCTCCTAACTTGCAGATTTAGGAGAAACTCTTAAAAATAATGGGCGTCAGTCCTAATTTTAGGAGTCCTAAATTTTTGCTCTAAGAGTATTTCACAAAGCATTTTAGCGCTAAAACTAGCTCCTAAGTCTGTGAAACGTTAGGAGTAGTCAAGAGGACTCCTAAATCATTCTCTTGAGATGCAGACATCCAAGAGGTGGACAATTAAAGGTGCTAAAGAGGATCTTTTCGTTGACTGAGAAACCAAAGACTGTTACTGAGTTTTTTGAAATGAGCGCATGCGTAAGAACAACCCCCCCTCCTTTCGAGGGAACGCCTCCCAAAACTCGTGCACGAGTATTGGAACACGAGTGTTTACCACCGGCATTCGCTGTGTCGTGTTAGTGGATTCATTATGTCGGACTCACCGCAGGTAACTCATAATCTGCAGTTGTTATTCCTGTCTCCGGACAAAAACATTGCATGCGGCGCCTGTGGAATGTGGAAAGTTACTGGAGCGCGCAGCCGTGCACGTCTCTCACAAGGAACGTCATGGCAGTGATTGACAAGCCAGAGGGCCAATCGTTTACGCGATGATGGCTGATGTTTTTAAGGCCCTACCTCGTGCACAGATGATGTATATTAATATTATTACTTTCAGTGCACCTAATAAATAGTCTTTTATCAGTTAGTAAAGACAGTTTCAAGTAATATTGCAAAAATGTATAAAACAAAACATCCTCTTTAGCACCTTTAACTGTATATACTAGTTTAATTAGTGACACTTAGCCTACATTTTAAAACCTTTATGGCAACATTTTATTTTGACTATAGCAACATTTTTATTAAAAAAATATTTATTTGAATAGGGCAACATTTGTATTTTAAAACCTTTATTTTAATATGGAAACATGACACGTCATTCTACAATATTTCTATGATTAAATCGCTGACTCCTCCCCCATCAGCCAATCACTGTGTGTTTACTCCATAGCAACGAGGTCAACCCCGCCCTTACTCTTAGCTTAAGACTTCAGTCTATTCCTTAGTAAAAGTTTGTCTCAGCAGCTTTGTGAATAGGTTTTAAGAGAAAACTCTTAGCTAAGAACTTTTACTGCTATTTAAGAGAACTCTTAGTGGTAAGATAAAATGTTTTGTGAATACGGCCCCTGGTGCCCATTCTGCTTCCACCAATACACCCCCAGCTCAGCTGCCAGCCTCTTCAGAAGCAGGTCAATCAACAAACAGTGATTAGTACTGTGAACCATTATTAATGGAGTTTTTCTCTTTGTACCTCTATTATTAGGTGACCTTTGGCATCTGCTGGATAGCACGGTCGATCACAGTAGAAGGAGCTCAAGTGCAACAGCAGATGCTACTGTTGAAGTGGACCGATATTTATTGGAAGTGAATCTCTCAAGTTCTGAGGATCCACTAGTATATTGGCCTCAACAGAAGCATCTGTATCCTCACTTATACCAGCTGGCACTGGCATCCTCTGTTCCTTGCGAAAGGATCTTTTCCAAGGCTGGAGAGGTTTTATCCAAGAAGAGGAATCGTCTAAACCCCAACACACTTCAAAAAATTCTGTTCCTCAATAAAAATCAATTATAATCCTTCCTTCACTGCTCTGTTGCAGTTTGCAGTATTACACTCCCTCCACAATAATCACTGCACTCAACACAGCATCAATTTTGTTGTACATACTGTCACTATCCAAACAATTTATGAATAATTAATTAACTGTCTGTGTGTGTGTGTGTTGTTTTATGGTGCTGAATTATTTACACCTTCTACCTTATTTTAATTTTTCTCAGGTTAGGTAAAGAAAGTCGAATCTGCCCTAATTCATAAGTAATTGAAATCTCATACTCACAAAATAGGTCTGCAGAAGACTTCTCCGTGGTCTGTTCAGCTCAGTTTAGAAATCAGAGACTTATGGCTGGTGAGCTTCTTAGTTTTAAGTAATATAGTTTTATTGATTACAGATTAAGTAGTTTACATACAAAACACTAAGTAAAATAAAATCATATCAAATTACAGTCAACACTTAGGTTACAAGCGTTTGTCTGCAGGAGGTGCTAACAGCAAGTTACCCAACACCGGAGAGGCCGTTCATCAAGAAGCAGCGTCTGACCTCTTGCACAACACAAACCACTGATGTAATGACACATAAAAATCCCCTCATAAATCATCAATCCTTTACAGTTAATTGGTCGAATCCAAAATCCTGGGCTGTCATAAGCTCTGGAAAGAACTATAGAATTTGCTTATATAAAGCCCGCTGTTTCCTTGTCCTTCTCCTTTGGGCCCTCCTTTGCTGCTGTCGCCTGCAACACATCGCTTCAAGGTAATACCTGCTTTTCTATCCAATACATGTTTTTTCCTTTCTAATCTACTAACAAGTACATTATAATAGCAGTTGTTTTATATTCTTTAATAAGTGCTCAATACATGCTTTAATAAAGGCATTACAATACCAGTTGTCTGTCATTCTTTAATACAAACATCTGTGGTTGGGGTTTCTTCTTCCTCTTTCCACATATCAATCTCCAATTTATCAAGAGTTTGTTTTTAATTGTTGCTATTCCTGTCAAGATCTCAATAAACAATAATTAATTTCTGTTGTGTCTTTCTTTTTATTAATCTACTATTCTCATAGATAAAAATGTAATTTCAGTATCAAATTTGAGACAGGGTGTGGCTATCAACAACAGTGTGAGACAGTTGTCTCTGCACAAGTAAAGTCAGTCAGAGAAAAAGATACAAATTTTATTTTATACCCAGGCAATGCACAAATTTCTGTTCAGGTCATAGGCTCAGGATTAATTTTGTCTGCTATTTCTTTGCACAGTAGCTATGTGTCACTAGTGAGTAATACTGAATGAAACTTCGGGTAATGAACTTTTCAGTGAAGCAATGGGTTGCGAAGCCTCAGTGCTTCATGAGGCTTCATTTGTCCATCACCAGTCATGTCCACTGGGCGCCTCGCCGATGTCGATGTTGAACTTCACGACCTTAGGGGTCATGGTGGACATCTTGTTGCTGAAGCAGAACTTGTAGGTTCCATCCATATGGGCGGCTACAGAATACTTCCCGCTGGACTCACGGTCTCCTTTATAGATCTGCTTCCCGTCCGGACCTGTTATCTGATAATGACAAACAACACATTAGATTAATTTAGAATAAACCTCAACTTTACCAGGTACATGACAGGTGCTCCATCTATCTATTATATATTTACACCGTCTTTACATCAGCTCCTGCCTCAAAAAATGACAGTACTATGTATTTATATAATACTTTAGTACACACAGTACTAAGCAAACTATTGGATTACCATGATATCAAACCAAAACACCACGGTAATACCAGAGTATTTGTTTTGCTTAACAACTATCTAAGCAAAATAGCATAAAATAAAACCACATTACTTTCCTTTTAACCTTGACTCGTCTAAATGTATCACTATCTGCATGTAATTGATTCCTGACTATCAAATCAAACGAATTCAGTACAATTCAAAAATGTTTTGACAGCATTTATTGACATGTAAAATAGAACTGAACAAATATGTATGACTGTAGATATAATGTTCTCTCATTAGCTAAATAAAATAGAGCTACATTCAAAATAAGTGAAAATAAACAAAAAATTGTGCATGTTCAAACTTAAGCATGTTCTGACTTAAAGGTGCTAAAGAGGATCTTTTCGTCGACTGAGAAACCAAAGGCTGTTACTGAGTTTTTGAAATGAGCGCATGCGTAAGAACAACCCCCCTCCTTCGAAGGAACGCCTCCCAAAACTCGTAAACACTCGTATTGGAACACGAGTGTTTACCACCGGCATTCGCTGTGTCGTGTTAGTGGATTCATTATGTCGGACTCACCGCAGGTAACTCATAATCTGCAGTTGTTATTTCCTGTCTCCGGACAAAAACATTGCATGCGGCGCCTGTGGAGTGTGGAAAGTTACTGGAGCGCGCAGCCGCGCACGTCTCTCACAAGGAATGTCATGGCGGTGACTGACAAGCCAGAGGGCCAATCGTTTACGCGATGATCACGTAAACGATTGGCTGATGTTTTTAAGGCCCTACCTCGTGCACAGATGATGTATATTAATATTATTCCTTTCAGTGCACCTAATAAATAGTCTTTTATCAGTTAGTAAAGACAGTTTCAAGTAATATTGCAAAAATGTATAAAACAAAACATCCTCTTTAGCACCTTTAAGTAAAGTTGGCCACATATTCACAGGTTCGAATCAATAACTCGTGAGCCAAATTACATAAATAACACCTCTTTTGAACAGTGTGTTACAGTGAAGTTATTACATGTATTTTTCATAATGAAGTTCATAATTTCTTAGTGAATTTATTGAATATTTTTCATTATAAGAAAAATTATAAATTATTAAAAAATATATTTTTTCCTAAAAGAGTTGTAGTATAACCAGCAGTGATGGGTGAACTGAATTTGATGACAATGCAGTGTGTAACATTGAAGATATGACTGTTTTTGTAGTAAACGCTTTTCAGGTTTTGCACTTTGCAGTCGGTCCCTTCGGATCTGTCTCTCAGCCGTCCGCGCATATAGACGTGCATTTTGTCCACTGCGGAGGAAAGCTCGTTTTAAGGAAAATTAAGTTGTAGCTGCTTGCCTACGTTAAAAAGTTAATCTCACGAGTTATTTATCCGGAAAATTTGAATCTGTGAAAATGCGGCCAACTTTACTCTCCCTTTCTCCGTCTCACTCGCCTGTTTCTCTCCTTTTCTCCGTCTCTGTCACTCGTCTGATTCTCCCCATTTGTTTTCTACATGTATCGCTATCTTTCTTTTTCTTTCTTTGTCTTTTCATGTGTAACTTGCCTGTAACTCTCGCATCTGTCTGCACTATAGAGTCAAAGATTACCGCCTGAGATGCGCGGACTTGATTGGCTGAGTGGTATCACGTGGAATAGCTTAACTCGCATGCAATTGGTCCGTGCGTTTCTACCACTACCGTAAAGACTACAAAAGCTGCGTCGGTCAAAATAGAAGCGTCCCGTCAAGTTTTAAATCAAAACCTTCTGTTTTGGCTGTAGGTTCGGGTCCGTACGGGGCGGCTTTTGGGTCCGGACCCGGACCGCGGTCCGCCAGTTAGTGACCTCTGCTATAGAGACTGTTTATGGTCTACTATATCTTTCTAATGACATTTAATAACATTATAAGTGTATTTTAATGCTCACCTCCACGTCGATGTCCAGAAATCCTCCTTCGGCGACCTCAAACATCAGGTCCATCTTCGTGCCCGACTTCACGCGCTCATAGAAACACTCCTCCGCGTGCGCGTCTATGCTCACAAAATAGCCGCTCGCCGTGTAAGACAGCGCGCAGAGGAGCACGACGAGTTCCGAGAACGTAAACATGTTTGGTGCGGTGTATTAATGGAGGATAAAACCCACAAAAAGAGAGTTTACGCCGCACGGCACCGATAAAGGCGGAGACTGACAAGCGCTAGCTGCACTAACGTTACTCATAGACATATACTAAGCGTTTCTCAATGTTAAGGATACTTCCTTGGCAGGACTGGTCCTTCCAAGTCACTTCCTTCAGAGGCTCCTCTTTAACATTCGGAGAACGCGGAGAACACGTAAATGGAACAGACTAGCAAGTGCACGTCATTGCGTCATTACGTCAGTGAAAAGGTCCGCTTTCGGGAAACAGCTGCTTGTTTTAGCAATAATAGGCCTTTTTCACAAGAATCGGGAAAAAATCGGGAAATCACGTGACGCAGGGTAAAGTTAGTTCCGCTATGCGTCTACGGCTATTAGATTGATATGCTCTTTTCTTAAATATCGCTTCTTACCTTTTCTGTTTTGTCTGTTTTCCAAGTTGCTGTTGTATAATCTACAAAGAAATTATTTTCTACTTGTTTGTAGTTTATACAGCCACTCAGACCGTTGCTCGAATTTACCGGCAGGTGGATTATATTACCAGCTGTCATATAGTAAAGGCGCAGCTCATTCAGCAATTTCCCCGATCGTATCACGCACGACGAACACTATTTATATAATTTAGTCATTAAAAAAATGAACTTCCAATATATTCTTTAATGGGAGATATAAAGTCGTGAGATAGCCTACACAATATTGACGTGAGTTTAACACGTTTAAAAAAATATATAGCATGTTAATCTCATATGGCATCACATCCCACATTCAAGCATATGTTATAACTAATCCTGATCGATTAAAATGATTAAACTAAGACAATTAATTTCCAACACCACACTGTACACAACTATCAGTCTTTGCATTAATGTTGCAACAACACAATAATACTGTGTATAATACACACTTTATGATGATGACGACAGGAAAATATGAGAGATGACTGAACCTGTTAACTGTCACCCCCACTTTTTTTTTTTTTAGACAAGAAAATGCACTATCCAAACTTAAATGGTTGTAATTCAAGAATACTTTGGAGTATAGACATAAGGCTGGTCTTGTTTTAAAGATGCAATTTGGCAGATTATTGTAGAAGTGTAAATGTAGGTGAAACAGAAAAAAAGTTATAGAAGTTTAAGTTTATGAAAATGTAAAATGTAAAAATATAATATTTTATATAAAATATATATTTTACAAAACACGTTTTACTCTAAACCTGCAAGGAAATCAAAGCCAAAAATCTTAACAAGTTGTGTTCCAAATTTCAGGTTGATATCTCAAAAAATGAGCTTTCAGTAAGATTTTGTTTGGGCGCAGTACCACACTTTTTCACTAGATGACAACCAAGCTCCATTACTGACCATATAAAGGCGCCTCCCTTTCCATATATGGTTTGAGTGATCTGAACCATATATTTCCATTATTTTCATACAATTTATGAAGTAGACATCATAAAAACAGTAGTATGGGAAGTTTGCAGAATTTGATATGAATTCAGCCTCTAATAAACATAAAATAACATGATTGTGGGTTATAGATCGCCGCCAATCATAATTTTTTTTTCTATTAAAAACATTTTCAGACCTTTTTTTTCTCAAATTGAATGGATGTTATCTTTTGAACTCTTGGCATGAAAACAAACATGTTTCAACCAATCTTTAATGATTTTTCATGTTCATCGCTATTTCAAAATAAAGGTCTGAACATGCCTTATAAGTATGAAAATATGCTTGTTGCAAATTGATAAATTACTGCTCCTCTGTAATTTATTTTGAAAATCAAATATGTAAACTAGAGATTCTAAGCTTTCAAATGATATATAGTTGTCAAGATTAGTTTAGGTTTAGTATAGAATATTACTGTTTTAAATATGTAATGGCTGTGGGCCAGTGACAGTTAACAGGTTAAGTGTTTATATCCAGAAATATCAGGGTGCGAGCGGTCCTGTTTCATGAATCAGAGGATCAGACTTGCCTGATAAGTGAGCTGCCAGCTGATCACTTCCCCAGCACGACACTAAAAACACTCTATAGCCTACATCCCAATGTGCATACTATCCACCCAGTACTGAATATTACACATAGACTACTATTTAGGATGGATGGTGCACGTTGAGATGCAGATGGTTCTGATCGAGGCTATCTATCACTGTAACCGGAAAAACTTTTACACTGCGTGGATCGTTCCGGAAGCCAAAAACCCGGAAGTGTGAAATTGTCCGTCATAGACATCTCGATTAATCGCATACAAAATAAAAGTTTGAGTTTCTATGTGTAATTAATATGTACATATAAATACACACAAATTAATGTATATATTTATGAGAAATATTTTATGTACAAAATATTTTTATTTATATTTAATGTAAATAATATAAAAGTATAAATAAATACATATACTTGTAAATATTTATCAAATATATACATGAATGTGTTTGTATTTATATATACATAATAATAACATACAGTACACCCACATATATTAGGCAAACTCAAACTTTTATTTTGTGTGCAATTAATCGCCCTAGTTATAATATGTTTATCCACAAATGTAAATGGGCACCACAAAATCCTTACTTTTTTTAAAATAGAAATTGGTCGCTACCTTTATTTTTTTAAGCACAACAAGAAATAAAAAAGCACAAAGATGCCACTGATATGCCCTATTTGTAATATTTTCTTTTTCTCTTCTATTAATTTTACAGTGTGTTTGTCTCAGTATTGTGTAATTAATATGTATATATAAATACACACAAATTAATGTATATATTTATGAGAACTATGTTACTTATGTACAAAATATTTTTATTTATATTTAATGTAAATAATATAAAAATATAAATAAATACATATACTTGTAAATATTTATCAAATATACACATGAATGTGTTTAAGTATTTACATATACATAATAATAACATACAGTACACCCACATATATTAGGCAAACTCAAACTTTTATTTTATATGCGATTAATCGCGATTAATCATTTGACAGCCTAGTTATAATATGTTTATCCACAAATGTATGCATCACAAAATCCTTACTTTTTATTTTTTTAAGCACAACAAGAAATAATAAAGCAAAAAGATGCCACTGATATTCCTTATTTGTATATTTTCTTTTTCTCTTCTGTTAATTTTACAGTGTGTTTATTCAAAACATTTGTAATTTTTATTGTGGCTAGTTAGAGAATCCAAAATGCACTTATACATTCATATAAGTCAATTTTAATTTTTGAAATTAAATAGGCCTAGTATGTTATAATTAGGACTGTCAAACGATTAATCATGATTAATCGCATACAAAATAAAATTTTGAGTTTCTATAATATATGTGTGAGTACTGTGTGTAATTAATATGTATATATAAATACACACAAATTAATGTATATATTTCTGAGAAATATGTTATTTATGTACAAAATATTTTTATTTATATTTAATGTAAATAATATAAAAATATAAATAAATACATATACTTAAATAAATAGTAAATATTTATCAAATATTTGTATTTACATATACATAATAATAACATACAGTACACCCACATATATGAGGCAAACTCAAACTTTTATTTTGTATGCGATTATTCGCCCTAGTTATAATATGTTTATCCACAAATGTAAATGGGCACCACAAAATCCTTACTTGTTTTAAAATAGAAATTGGTCGCTACCTTTATTTTTTAAAGCACAACAAGAAATAACAAAGCAAAAAGATGCTACTGATATGCCTTATTTGTATATTTTCTTTTTCTCTCATATTAATTTTACAGTGTGTTTGTCTCAGTATTTGTTTTTAACGATTGCCATTGATTATTAATTATTCAAAACATTTTTTATTGTGGCTTGTTAGAGAATCCAAAATGCACTTATACATTCATATAAGTCACTTTTAAGCTAAATCATGATGATATAAAATATAAATTATATTAAAATCTATTTAAACTAAATTTATCCGAGCTGTTGTTCTAGTTTCCGCCTCTAGAGGGCGCGTCAGTACGGCGCGTCGCGCGCTGTGTGTCGCAGCTCTGGTGACGTTTTTCCAATCGACTCCAGAAAACTCTCTCCGCCGCCGCGGCCTAGCGCTCCTATTCCCTCTTTCCCGTCATTTTATTCACTCATGTCCGTCTGTCCGAACCCAAACCGAGCGGGACTCGCTGCCGTATGAGGCGCTGAACACGGGACTGTCGATTTAAACTGAGTTTTTACCCGGAAACTGAGTGAAATTACAGTAAACATTGTGAGGGAGAGATGACATCCCGAAGGTGAGAAACAAGCAAAAACAAAGCTAATATTCTCAGCGTTTCTCGTTTATTTTGCATTTCATGTCTCTGTTGGGCATCTTATTTTCACGATAAATCAAATAAATGTTTGTTTAAAGTGTTTTAAATGTCTGAGGTGCGATATGAACGTGTTTAAATGTCAGACAGTTTAATGATTTAAACCCAACAGGGCGAGACTAGACATGTTTTGAGTGTGAAAGAGTCAGTCTAATGAGGAATTACTTTGAATTAACTCATTTTCTGCTCAGTGATTGTATTTCATATCTGTTTGTTATGATTGACAGCTCATATTGTAGATTTGTCCACAGACAGGGTCTGTTTTGAAGTGTGGCATGACAGCAGTGTGGTGTGAATAACATAATTTGGCTTTATTTTGCTTATTATAGTTAATGCATCTGCCCTGTTTGTCTTAATATAGCTTTCATGTGATATCCATAATAGATATAGATAGATATAACTGATAAGAATTATAGAAATTTGCATAATTCAGCCTGTAAACAAAAATGTGTGACCAAAACATATTAGGGCACTTAAGTCAAACCTAAAACTGATTACATTAGAAACAAAATATGAAAGCAAGTATAAATAAACATAGTACAAGCACACATTTCAACAATTCATTTGACACAAAGATTATATTGTTTGAAGAAATAAGAAGGCAAAAGATCCTGCAGAATATATTTCACTATTTTGATCCAATATTCTCAATATTTAATGCTGAAATGGTTTTATGCACACTTTTTTGTGCCTCATTTTACTGACATTTCTGCAGGTACTTTAATGTTTACTGTCCAACAGTATCCGCTTGTTGTCAGAAGTGTTATTGGCCAAAATCACTCTTTCATGTCGTGTGTTTTTGTCTGTCGGTAGGTGGTTCCACCCCAACATCACTGGAGTGGAGGCAGAAAACCTTCTACTCACTCGTGGCGTGGACGGCAGTTTCTTGGCCCGTCCCAGTAAAAGCAACCCTGGAGACTTTACACTTTCCGTCAGGTGAGAGGTGACGGATGATCCAGCATTCAGGCTGGGAATAACAAGTGTTAATTGGAAAATATATTATGCACTTGAGTACACTGTAAAATTATCCTGTTAAATTTAAAGTTAAAAACGGCACAAATTCACCGTAAACCAAGATGGCATATTGTTGCCTGTGAGTCAAAGACATTTAGATGTCCGAATCAATAGAAATCTACAAAAGTGATTTTATATACATAGAAAGCACGTTAATTGCAAGTAAAACATCTACTTTTAAGGTTTCAAATAAGTTTTGGGAGAATAAAATGTCAAAATGTGGGTGAAATAATGTTCCATTGTCATTTAGTCTAACACTTATATTTATGTAAAAATTGAAACATACTTGTACGTATTCAAATATATTAAAGAATATTAAATTTATTGCATTTTAAATTAGTAAATTCTTGCTTATGAATGGGCAAAACCTAGGATAGTGGCAAAGTTTAAAAACTGTACAAGCATTTGGGGTTAAAGTAATTAGTCTTTAATATGGCATAAATAGATTTTTGTTGTAAATATGCCTGACAAGATTGACACAGAATGTGTCTGTGAAGTTTCAGCTCAAAATCCCCCACAGATCATTTATTATAGCTTGTCAAATTTGCCTCTATTTGGGTGTGAGCAAAAACACGCCGTTTTTGTGTGTGTCCCTTTAAATGCAAATGAGCTGCTGCTCCCGCCCCCTTTCCAGAAGAGGGCGGAGCTTTAACAGCTCAACAACAACAAAGCTGGAGAATCTCACGCAGCCAAAATAACGAAAGTGTTCAGCCTTACATTGTTCAAACCGGAGTCGACACTGATGGAGAGACTCAGGAAGAAGTTACAACTTTTAGGACGTTTCTGAATGGTTAGTGGATAAATTTATGTAGTTAGCATGTGCTAGCATGTGCCGTCATGTTAATATTTATTCGTTGAATTGACCCTCGTTTGTGAAAAAGTCCGGCGTAAAATGACGGCATGTCAACAACACTCTTCCTCTTCTCTAAAGCAGCTCAACATAGCCTCACCCTCTTTGTTGCGTGTTATCAGGGGCGGGGTTTATGTAAATTTTAGGGTTAGTGATGTCACCAATCCAGGAAGAAGCTCGTTGTAGTCCCTACCAGCCGTTTGTTGTAGTCCTTAAAAAGTGATTTCTTTAAAAGAAAATATCTCCTTTGCATTGAACTTTGAGCGTCGTAACTTTGCAGATGTTGTTTATGCTCAAACAGCAACATTACACACTAACTAAAGTTAAAAAAGAGAACTCATAATCAAGGACCCCTTTAAACCATTCACAACTTTTCACCGTATATGGCAAGGTAACTTATAGTTAACAAATTAACATTTTACTGTAGCATTTTTCTGTTAAAATTAGAAACATTTTTACAGTGTACTAGTATAAATCAATTATACTGAATTGAAGCTCTTCTCTTCACTAGGCGAAATGGCGCCGTCACCCACATTAAGATCCAAAACACGGGAGACTATTATGACCTGTACGGTGGAGAGAAGTTTGCCACGCTGGCTGAGCTGGTGCAGTATTACATGGAACATCACGGACAGCTGAAAGAGAAAAACGGAGACGTCATTGAGCTGAAATACCCGCTTAACTGTGCCGATCCCACTTCTGAGAGGTTAGCACATGCATAGCTCATTATCCGTCTGTCCTTCCATGACAACGTGGGCCGATAGTTGTGTTTTATAGGCTTTTTATTGGCGTCTGAACCTGAACACCCTCCTTTGATGTTGTCCTTTTTTGTTTTTTTGCAAGGTGGTTTCATGGTCACCTATCTGGTCGTGAGGCAGAGAAGTTGTTGACAGAGAAGGGCAAGAACGGAAGTTTCCTGGTGAGAGAAAGTCAGAGTCACCCGGGAGATTTTGTGCTCTCCGTACGGACTGGAGATGACAAGACGGACACCAGCGACGGCAAACCCAAAGTCACCCATGTCATGATACGCTGCCAGGTAAAATTCAGATGCATGACTTTAGTGAGCTCAAATAGTGTAGATTTAAACAATTATTTTTTCTTGTTTATTGAATTTGAAGATGCAGCTTTAATGTTGTTAAATGCTCTCCAAGACGTTGTTTCTACATTCATCCCATTAAAGCATTGCTGATAAAAATATATATTAGTGATGAACCGAAACCGAAAATTCAAGATGCACTTGGCCGAAAACTGAAACCAAAACCGAAAATAAATAAATGAATAATCAATTAATTAATCAAACTTATTTAATAATCAGCACTCAAATAGCTAAAACTCAGTTGTACAAACATTTAAATTGCACATAAGTTTTTATATCAACTTTTTAATAACAAGAATTTTTTTACGCCAGTCTGTTGGTGTAATATAAACATTTAAACGACAATAAACTAATTTATTAAATAATGAAGACATCACTAACAGGTGAATAAAATTATAATCATTATGTAATACAATGCATATTTTTTAGCAAAATGCTCTTCTTTAGAGTTATTTTTTTCTAGCTAACTAATGAGTTTATGGATATTGAATGGCTTTCTTGAGGTAAATGTAATGTTGAGTGACATTGTAGAGCCTTTCCCCGGTTGAAACACTGATTAAGGGATTACATGAGAAAGGATTCATTTCGATAAGTTGTAATTATCTTTCAACATTCTTCTGGTGTTCACACGTTTATTTTGTGATGTAACTAGTAGTAAAGAGACGAGCTTCATGCCGTAATAAAGAGTGCCAAAACGTCATTTATTGTTTGTATTTCATATAAAAATCAAAAGAATTTTAAAGTTGAGACTTGTTTCATATTAAAAGTAACAAAGCTTTTTGTGATTATTGAATGACAAGCGTGCTACAAATTAGTTTTGAACAGAAAACGGCACAGAATAAAAGTTTTTGGAACATTTTTTTACCGATTAAAATCGAGAAATTAATATTGTCAATCCAGAGCTAGAGTCCACGGTCCACACAGCTGACATGTTTAACTGCTGTAGCTTATCCATGTTGTGTGCACAAAATAGAAGCTGAACACAGTCAAAACGTGCCATCGGAGAAGCACAAATTAAATGTCTGTTTCAGTCACTGATTTCGGCCCTCCAAATCCATTTCGGCTCGAAACCAAAAATAGCTGCTTTGGCCAAAAATGTTCGGTAGCCGAAATTTTGGTGCATCCCTAATATATATTTAGGCTAAAATGTGTTCCTGCATTCAGTATGTGATAATGTTTAATTGATGGTCTAAAATTGGAAACCTGTTGAATAGACAGTATGTTTTTGCTGCAGCTAGCAATGCAGAAATTACACGCTTCATCTTAAATCTTATGTGTTATATTTGGCTATTATATTTTTCAGCATGATCTAAAGTATGATGTTGGTGGTGGGGAGAAATTCGACTCGCTCACAGACCTGGTGGAGCTACAAGAAAAACCCAATGGTGGAAACGCTGGGGACGGTCCTGCAGCTCAAACAGGTGTGTGATTGACCATTTTAAGTAAAGATCCATTGAGAATTGTACGACAAATTGCTTGTGATGTTCCACTTCAGACATACACTACTGTTCAAAAGTTTGGGGTCAGCAAGATTTTGTTTTTAAATGTAATTTTATTCATAGAGGATGCGTTAAAATGGTCAAAACTGACAGCAAAGACATTAAAAGTTACAAAAGATTCTATTTCAAATAAATACGGTTCTTTTGAACTTTCTATTCATCAAGGAATCCTGAAAAAAAAAAAAAAAAAAGTACACAACTGTTGAACATTGATAATAATCAGAAATGTTTCTGAGCAGCAAATCATCATTTTAGAATGATTTCTGAAGGATCATGTGACACTGAAGACGGAGTAATGATGCTGAAAATTCAGCTTTGATTACAGGAATAAATTACACTTTAAAATATATTCATAGTGAAAACCGTTCTTTTAATTTGTAATAATATTACACAATATTACTGTTTTTACTGTATTTTTACTGCAGCAGCAAAAGATCAACCTCTAACTTTGAGCAGTACTGGTATATTTCACATTCCTAATACCAGATAATGCAGTGTTGTGTTTCCTGCAGCCTCTGAACACGACCCGCATCAATGCAGCAGAGATCGAGAGCCGGGTACGAGAGCTCAGCAAGCTGGCAGAGGCCACAGATAAGGTCAAGCAGGGATTCTGGGAGGAGTTTGAGGTGAGAGCCATAATTTATCAGTTTTATCACAACTGATAAATCAATGCAGTTTCTCACACTTTTATAATAAAGATTCGAGTTATGGGAATAATTTTTCATTCTGTGTCCACAGACGCTTCAGCAGCAGGAGTGTAAACTACTCTACAGTCGCAAGGAGGGCCAACGGCCAGAAAACAAAAACAAGAACAGATATAAGAACATTCTCCCCTGTAAGTGAACATCATCATCATGCAAATCCCAGAAAAAACTCACATGTGCCACGTGCTGATGGGCCAATATTAATATTCTTATCTCTGTGCCTCTTCCTCAGTCGACCACACGCGAGTCGTGCTGACCGACGGTGATGCAAATGAACCAGGCTCTGACTACATCAACGCCAACATCATCATGGTAATAAAAGTGCCTTCAAGTCCTGTCAGAATGATTCAATATTTACTTGTGTAATAACGTGGTTTTTGTGCTTCGCCAGCCTGATAACGAGAGTAAATGCAACAATTCAAAGTTGAAGAGGAGCTACATAGCCACGCAGGGCTGCCTGCAAAACACCATCAGTGACTTCTGGAGGATGGTGTTTCAGGAGAACTCTCGAGTCATCGTCATGACCACGAAGGAAGTGGAACGAGGAAAGGTGAGCTGTTTCCCAAGTTCATGAACTGATTTTTAGCTAACTAAAATAAATATTTAAAGGTGCCATCAAACGTTTTTTTACAAGATGTAATATAAGTCTAAGGTGTCCCCTGAATGTGTCTGTGAAGTTTCAGCTCAAAATACCCCATAGATTTTTTTTAATTAATTTTTTTTAACTGCCTATTTTGGGGCATCATTAAATATGTGCCGATTCAGGCTGCGGCCCCTTTAAATCTGGCGCTCCCCTGCCCACGGAGCTTGCGCTTGCCTTTAACAGCATAAACAAAGTTCACACAGCTAATATAACCCTCAAAATGGATCTTTACAAAGTGTTCGTCATGCATGCTGCATGCATACATCGGATTATGTGAGTATAGCATTTATTTGGATGTTTACATTTGATTCTGAATGAGTTTGATAGTGCTCCGTGGCTAACGGCTAATGCTACACTGTTGGAGAGATTTATAAAGAATGAAGTTGTGTTTATGAATTATACTGCAAGTGCTTAAAAATGAAAATAACGACAGTCTTGTCTCCGTGAATACAGTAAGAAACGATGGCAACTTTAACCACATTTAACAGTACATTAGCAACATGCTAACGAAACATTTAGAAAGACAGTTTACAAATATCGCTAAAAATATCATGATATCATGGATCATGTCAGTTATTATCGCTCCATCTGCCATTTTTCGCTGTTGTTCTTGCTTGCTTACCTAGTCTGATGATTCAACTGAACTCTTGTTATTCAACTATGCCAAGATAAATTAATTTTTAATTCTAGGGCACCTTTAAATGGTACAAAAATGATTATTGTGTCATGAAATGTAGTTTCGAAACTTAATAATATGGGTGAAAAAAAAACTTAATTCATGATAAAAAAAAATTGCTATTGCTATTTAAAATACATTGTAAAAAGAGCTCCAGGTTTACTGTTCCTGTTTGTAGCGATGCACAATTTGATTATGTATCAAAATTACTGTAACATGATGATAATTTATATTTTTATTAGAGCTGCATGATTAAGCGTTAAAAGATCACAATCTCGATTCAAACACCCACACAATTCTATTCCTATCTGACAACAATTCGCCTTTGTCTATTAAACCTTTGACAAAATCACACTGGAACATTCAGATCTGGGTTCGCACTGTCACTGAACCAGAGAGAGCTGTTGTCATGTGTAGGTATGAAAAAGCTTTACAAACAGTCTTTTCAACCACACAGTATTGTTATTTGTATTACAAATATTCAAATTATCACAGAAATACTGGGATAAATGTTTGTAGTTTGGACATAAACACTGATTTCTACGGTAGTGATCAAAATAGAGCAAATCGTCTTTTAAAAGTAACTTAGCCCTTCAAATAACATTCAAATTGAATCATTACATTGTTACGCCACTAGGTGGCGACAAGTGACTGTTCAAAATTGTATTTGCCATTGAATCATTCATTCAAGAGATTTGTTCAAAAACGCAGATTCATCCAGTAATGAAACAAGTGAAGTATTTATGAGTGAGTCATTGAATCATTCATTCAAACTGATTTTTATTTTTTTATATAATTCATTCAAATTAGTTATACATTTTTTTTTTGTCTGTTTAGAATCATGGGAGAATCGTGACCTCCATTTGAAACTAAAAAAATCGTGCAGCTCTAATTTTTATTATGATTATTATTATTATTACTAAATAAAAATATTATCAAAACATAATACAAAATATTACTCTTATAATAATACTATTACAGATTTAATACATATTTCTCATTTGGAAAATGGTTGACGGATGTTGCTTCACTCGGAAACCCGCAGCACATATATTTCTTTAATAAATCGCAGCCTTTGTGATTTGATAATCGCACTAAGCCATTTTACGATTTCGGTTGTATTTCTAATTAAATGTTCAGTCAAAGCTGAACTGTTCTGAGATGCATTGTGTTTTCCTTCACAGAGTAAGTGTGTGAAGTATTGGCCTGACGTGTCCGCGTTGAAGGAGTATGGAGCCATGCGTGTTCGGAACGTTAAGGAAACGTCAGCACACGATTACATCCTGCGAGAGCTGAAGCTGTCAAAAGTTGGACAGGTAAAGTAAAAATTACATTTTTACATGACACATGAACACAAGAGTTTGTCTCTAACACTGGTGTTCTGTCTGATTTGTTAGGGTAATACTGAGCGCACAGTGTGGCAGTACCATTTCCGTGCATGGCCAGACCACGGTGTGCCCGGAGACCCTGGTGGTGTTCTGGACTTCCTGGAAGAGGTCAAATTGAAGCAGGAGGGCATAACCGGGGCTGGACCCATCGTGGTGCACTGCAGGTTATGAGAACACACTTCAAACAGACCGGAGCTGATTTCAATCAAAATATTTGTGGCTTTTAGTTAGACACGTCAGTCTAAATATTTTCATCATCAAGTGAGTCTGTTTGTTGGTTATAAGCTTGCATTTCTCTTTCTCCTACAGTGCTGGGATTGGACGAACAGGAACGTTCATCGTTATTGATATTTTAATAGACATCATCAGAGAAAAGGGTAAAGTCCTAAAATCTAGATTGATCATCTTTTTAATTAGTAGTTGATCGTCATATCGCCATAGCATTTATTTATTTATTTATTGGCCGATATTATCGGCATCAGCATGTAAGTTTTTCTGTTTGGCTGATGTATTGGAAGTGGGACTTATATTTTGACAGCGCACTGGACTTTAATTTTGACATTTGATTTTTGTCTGCATATTGGAGCTCATATTCTACATTTGCTTAATTTATTAAATTTACTTATTAGACAGAACGAAGTAGGAATGCACCGGTATGAAAATTTTGGCCGATACCAATAATTCTTTATATTTGAAAGCGGATAAACGATATATTGGCTGATAAATCTAAATCCAATTCTTTACATCATTTTTGATATAATTTATATAATTTTTTTAATATATAATGGTATTTTTTAATATATAATCGATATAATGGCTGATATATCGTGCATCCCTAGAACAAAGGTATATAACAAAGTAAAGGTATATAAAAAGTATATAACATTTGCTTTTCTACTAATAGTAATAGAAATTTATAATATTTAATCTACCATCAGCTTTCAACAAATACGCTTTTTTATCATTTAAAGGTGCCCTAGAATCAAAAATTGAATTTACCTTGGCATAGTTAAATAACAAGAGTTCAGTACATGGAAAAGACATACGTTGAGTTTCAAACTCCATTGTTTCCTCCTTCTTATATAAATCTCATTTGTTTAAAAGACCTTCGAAGAACAGGCGAATCTCAACATAACACCGACTGTTACGTAACAGTCGGGATCATTAATATGTATGACCCCAATATTTGCATATGCCAGCCCATGATCAAGGCATTAGACAAGGGCAGCCAGTATGGATCTGTGCACAGCTGAATCATCAGACTAGGTAAGCAAGCAAGAACAATAGCGAAAAATGGCAGATGGAGCTATAATAACTGACATGATCCATGATATCATGATATTTTTAGTGATATTTGTGAATTGTCTTTCTAAATGTTTCGTTAGCATGTTGTTGTTGCTAATGTACTGTTAAATGTGGTTAAAGTTACCATCGTTTATTACTGTATTCACGGAGACAAGAGCCATCGCTATTTTCATTTTTAAACACTTGCAGTCTGTATAATTCATAAACACAACTTCATTCTTTGTAAATCTCTCCAACAGTGTAGCATTAGCCGTTAGCCACAGAGCATAGCCTCAAACTCATTCAGAATCAAATGTAAACATCCAAATAAATACTATACTCACATGATCCGACGCATGCACGCAGTATGCATGACAAACATCTTGTAAAGATCCATTTGAGGGTTATATTAGCTGTGTGAACTTTGTTTATGTGCTGTATTATAGTCGAGAGCTTGGGGGTGGCAGGGAGTGCGCGATTTAAAGGGGCCGCAGCCTGAATCGGCGCATATTTAATGATGCCCCAAAATAGGCAGTTAAAAAAATTAATAAAAAAAAATCTATCGGGTATTTTGAGCTGAAACTTCACAGACACATTCAGGTGACACATTAGACTTATATTACATCTTGTAAAAACTGGTTCTAGGGCACCTTTAAACAAGTCTTTGAATGTCTAATAAACACAAACACAAACCTTGCAAACTTCCAGCAGCTGTGAAGACTGCATAAAAACATGTACTCAATGCTTAACAGTCGATCACTACTATTGATTCTCTTTATGTTAATTACTAGGCCCTACAGCCTAAATTGGGCCACAGTAATGACTTTTTTTTTTTTTTTTAAAGTTAGCTCTAACCAGAAATCTGTGTTGCACAGGAGTGGACTGTGATATTGACGTGCCCAAGACTATCCAGATGGTGCGATCTCAGCGTTCAGGAATGGTACAGACAGAGGCCCAATATCGGTTCATATACATGGCCGTGCAGCACTATATTGAGACTCTACAGCGCCGCATAGAGGAGGAGCAGGTGTGTGTGACACAGATATTGAGCTTGATTAGTGGTGTTAGAAATAGGCTGATTCTTTTTGTCTCTCTTTCAGAAAAGTAAAATTAAAGGACGCGAGTACACCAACATCAAATATTCTCTCTCTGACCTGACTGGAGGAGATCAGAGCCCTCTGCCACCGTGCACACCAACGCCAACCTGTGCCGAGTGAGAACACGCATGCATTTCACACAAAACCTCACGCTATAGACAAATCATTCTAATATGCTGATTTGCTGCTCAAGAAACATTTATTATTATTATTATCAATGTTGAAAACAATTTTTTGTCACATTTGATGTCTGTATGTTTTACAGTTTGAGGGACGACAGCTCTCGAGTCTATGAGAACGTGGGTCTGATGCAACAGCAGAAGAGTCACAGATGAGATTCAGACTCCAGCACTGTCCAAATCACAGGTATGACGGCTCATTCTTCACCACAACACATCACAGTAGGTTGGAGCTAAACTTTGCAGGAAGGTGGACCTCAACCTCCTTGGGTACTATAGATTTAAAGGAATAGTTCACCTAAAAATGAAAACTGTCATTAATTACTCACCCTCATGTCGTTACCCATAAGACCTTCGTTCATTTTAAGAAAACACAAATTTAAGATCTTTTTTGATGAAATCTGAGAGCTTTCTGTCCTTCCATTGAGAGCAATGCAACTACCACTTTCAAAGTCCAGAACAGCAGTAAAGACATCATTAAAGTACTCCATGTGACTCAACCTCAATTTTATGAAGTGATGTGACTGCTTTGTTTGCACAAAAAAAAAAATTATCACTTTATTTAAAGGTGCCCTAGATTCAAAAATTGAATTTACCTCGGCATAGTTAAATAACAAGAGTTCAGTCTCAAACTCCATTGTTTCCTCCTTCTTATATAAATCTCATTTGTTTAAAAGACCTCAGAAGAACAGGCGAATCTCAACATAACACCGACTGTTACGTAACAGTCGGGGTGTACGCCCCCAATATTTGCATATGCCAGCCCATGATCTAGGCATTACACAAGGGCAGCCAGTATTAACGTCTGGATCTGTGCACAGCTGAATCATCAGACTAGGTAAGCAAGCAAGGACAATAGCAAAAAATGGCAGATGGAGCAATAATAACTGACATGATTCATGATAACATGATATTTTTAGTGATATTTGTAAATTGTCTTTCTAAATGTTTCGTTAGCATGTTGCTAATGTACTGTTAAATGTGGTTAAAGTTACCATCGTTTCTTACTGTATTCACGGAGACAAGAGCCATCGCTATTTTCATTTTTAAACACTTGCAGTCTGTATAATTCATAAACACAACTTCATTCTTTATAAATCTCTCCAACAGTGTAGCATTAGCCGTTAGCCACGGAGCATAGCCTCAAACTCATTCAGAATCAATGTAAACATCAAAATAAACACTGTACTTACGCGATTAGACATGCTGCATGACGAACACTTTGTAAAGATCCATTTTGAGGGTTATATTAGCTGTGTGAACTTTGTTTATGCAATGATAGAGTCGAGAGCTCAGGAGGGACAATTAAAGGGGCCGCGCGCTGAATCTGCGCATATTTAATGATGCCCCAAAATAGGCAGTTAAAAAAATGAATTAAAAAAATCTATGGGATCTTTTGAGCTGAAACTTCACAGACACATTCAGGGGACACCTTAGACCTTAGACTAGATCTTTTGAAAACACGTTCTACGGCAACTTTAAGAAAATATTGACTTGCTATCCAGTAGGGGGAGCACCACGACGCATGCGTGTTGTGTTGACTAAAGAAGACCATAAGTTTTGTTGCTTTGGATAATATTATTTTGTAAATAAAGTGGTAAATTATGTTTTTTTGCACAAACAAAGCACTCTAAAATGATTCCTGTCCGAATATGGCTAAAGACCAGCAATATTAACAGCTCTGTGTCTATCTGCAATGTCGATTCCCAAAGAGTTGCCTTTTTTAAAATCTTGTGCTCAGTCTTTGAATAATCCTTTAGTGTTTGTTGTGGCCGAATGCATGACTGTGTGTGATCTGTCTATTTTTATTCCCTGACAGGAAATGCTTTTGTTGTTGCCAGATGCTCCTGAAAACCTGAGAAGTGATCATGACTAAACGGAGAGACGACAAAAAAGACAAAAAAACAAAGGAAAAAAAAAAAGAAGAAAAAAAAAATCCAGAGACCGGTCCACACGAGCTCAGAGACATGCGGATGGAGTGAATTTCATTTCTCCTTCCAGCTACGTAGCCTTTTAACCCCACACTAAGAAACCACTGTGACGATCATGAAGCCTTATACTGAATAAACCCAAAACAGCCCCTGCAAAATCATGTTTTTTTGGGTGTGGAGTTTTCTGAAATCAATTCAGGCTACATTTAGCGCTTGTGGGAAAAGCTTTCGCTATTACGTTCATCTCTTACGTCTTGCCTCATTCATTTTTTTTCTCTTTCTGTCTCTTTCTGGAAAGCATTAAGTGTGATATTCTAACAGAAAAAGGACACTATCATCACATACGCCTTTGCTAAAATAATTGGGAACAGAAGAGAAGCGATTCTCAGCAAAGGAAAGCTTCACAATACAGTTCATTCATTTTATATGCAGTGAAAAAGGCCCAATACCTAATCGCAGCATTCTGTGCCATCTTAGTGCTAGTGCTAAATTCAGATTGGAGGATTTGAATCGTTCTAATCGTCCATTTTCATGTCCTCTGCCTTCAGTTTAAGCCCAGTGTCCTTAAGACTTTGCTCCAAACAGCAGGAGAACTTCAACGCAGATGGGTCGGAAAACCCTCGGTTTGCCTTTTTTGTCCCCCTGGAGAGCGACGTCCTGATTTTGAGGACTTTTTCTGTGGGACAAAACGTCCGTGTCACTGGCTTGTTTGTGTTACTGAATTATTGTTCTGCTACATCAGGCCACCCAGCAGCTGCTTTCGCTTGGCTGCGAAACCTGTTTCTTGTTAATTTTTTTAATGATATTTTGCTTTTTTTTTTTGTTGTTGTTTTTTAAAGAAATTGCTTATTTACGTCAAATCACCGTATGAACTTAATTTCCAAATCACTATTTTAAAAGTGACTGCACATTTGTAACCCTGATGATTTCTAGCTTGTAAAGAGCAGTGGGGGTTTTAAAGTGTTATTTGGGCCCTCTATGATGGACAAACTTGATTTTTTTGGATTAATTGTTTTTGCCAGGTCACATGCCTTCATTTTCTCTTCTAATTTTTGTCTTTCCTACACTCTTTAAACAAAATACTGGGTTAAAAACAACCCAAGTTGGGTTAAATATGGACAAACCCAGCAATTGGGTTGTTTTGACCCTGGGATTGGGTTAAATGTTTGACCCAACCTGCTGGGTAGTTTTATTCAACTCAGCCACACACTAAAAAAAAAAAAAATGTGGGGTTACAAACAACCCAAGTTTGGGTTAAATATGGACAAACCCAGCAATTGGGTTGTTTTGACCCAGTGATTGGGTTAAATGTTTGACCCAACCTGCTGGGTAGTTTTATTTAACTCGACTATTGTTTAAAAATATATGGGGGCCCAAAATAGCCCAAAAATGGGAAATTATGTTTATAGAGGAAACAATAATAATCAAAGGGTGAACATTAATTAATAAGCAATTTGATGTTTATTATTTAGTAATTATTCATTAAACTTAAATAAATGTTAATTTCCAAAATATTTTGGGTTCTTTTTAGGTGAGTAATAGTAATTTTAAACAATAGTTGAGTTAAATAAAACTACCCAGCAGGTTGGGTCAAACATTTAATAAAACAACCCAATTTCTGGGTCAAAAAAACCCAATCTCTAGGTCAAATCAACCCAGTCGCTGGGTTAAAACAACCCAATCCCTGGGTTGCTCCATATTTAACCCAACTTGGGTTATTTTCAACCCAGCATTTTGTGTAGTTTTAACATTTTAGTCTTTGCTTACTTCACTAAACCAAACTCTCGTCCATCTAAAGTTGCTTGTTGTGTTTAACGTCAGCAGTATTTTGTCATTTTGTTTATTTAACATTTTCACAAGTGCTTTAGAAATGCATCTTTCCTCAGCAACATCGGTTCACACGTCGTCTTCGTTCACAGCCTTCAGTGTCTTGTTCTCCGTTACATTCATATTATTTGGCCTTGGCTTTCTCACTTTCTTTCACCTTGAATGTTGATTCCTTACACATTTAAAATACAAAAGTCGGTGCTCTTTGAGTTGGTTTTCTCGGCCCGTCATGTATCTGGCGTCCTGTAGTGTGTTTATTGTAAGTGTGTGAGCGTGTTTGTATCTTAAAAATACTGCTGTTTGTTTGTCCGGTCTTCTGTTTCAGCCACGCTTTTCTCAATGATGTAAAGATTACACACATCTCAGTGTGTGTGTGTGTGTGTGTGTCAGTGACCAATATCTTTCTTTTCTTTCTTTCTTTCGAAACAAACAAAAAAAGTCCCAGTCCTCTTCGCTCCATGGAAAGCATTACAGTCCAAAGCAACTAATGTGAATTTTTGTCATCGTGAAGAGAACGAAACGGTTGTGGAACTCAATGCAAACTATATTTTTTAAACTTGTATATTGTACATGAATATCTTGTAGAGGAGAATGTACTTACTAAACATATGTAATTGCCATTAAGATATACTGTATGTTTAACCCAGCAGCATCTCTTCTCGTGCCAGACGGTGAGCCTTACAGAAGCTAATAGGGTTGATCGTGTTGTTCGGCTATCAATGCAATTAACCAACATGAACTCCTTGATAACAATAAACAAGAAGCTCACATCTTCATGGTTGAGTCCTCTTTTGAAGTAATCTGATGGATGGATGGATGGATGGATGCATGGATGCATGGTTGAATTGAATATTGGTTGGATGCACAGATGATATTTTGTGTGCACATCAGATGTAGTTTTTTCTTCTTCTGAGACTTCCAGTTCATCTGTCATTGCTGTTTTTGGAGGAGCATGGCATACAGGTAATACTGCAAAACAATATTACCATCGTAATGTAGCATTGCCACTTTCTGACAAATTGCACATTAAACATAGTAAGCAATGGACTGAAGCTAATAGGTTTTGTTGTGCTGGACTCTATTTTTATGTTGCGCAGCTGGCTGAGCGTTGTGGAGATTGTGCAGCTGTTTCACTGCAGGGCTGTGAACGAAACTCAGATCTGGATTTTACTGGGAAGTCACATGGACTCGAGGTGAATCTGCTCGCAATAAAGTAAAAACTCAACGTTGGAAATATAAATTGGCACATAAGAGGGAGAAATTACACGAGATGTTTCTCATATGCAATCTAGCTTGCTTCCTAATATAGTTGTCTAATAATTCATAGTTTCCACGTGACATCACCTGTTCCGCCCACCTGGAGGGCAAAACAAGGCTTTCCTATCCTGCCCGGCAGTTATATTTTTTTTTTACCAGGTTTGTATTAAGTACTAATGTAGCAAGACAATGATAGTAAAGGACTAAATTCAATATGCACCTTATTAATGATGCATAGGGGGAGAGTGGGGTAAGATGAGCCATTTTTTTCCTTTGTGGTCCTCAAGAGAAAATTAGCCAGAAGTACATTGAAAGTGTTCCTGTGGCTCAATTTACCCCAGGTTTGGGGTAAGTTGCACCATTTAGGTGTAAACTGACCATTTAACTGAATCTGAATCAAACCCATGTGAAATTTTAAAGATAATTTACCTCTTTTAAAAACTAATTTAATAATCAAATTTCCTCTTACAAATAATCATATGTGACCCGTGCTGGCAAAATGAGTGGCAATGAGCAAATTTTCAAAAATTCTCACATTCTCTATTAAAAACATTCAAAAATGATGTATGATTTGTTGGAATCTGACAAAAATATGACTGAGCTACACCTGTTTTGAAGTCAGTCGATTTTGAGAAAAATCAATTTAAAGTTTTCTGGAGGTTCCAAAACAAA